>MDKH01080953.1:0-13210 GCA_005239495.1 Nicotiana undulata
GTTGTATTGATGAATGGTTTAATGCGTTGGAAACTAGACTCATAGATATTCAGTGTGGTAGGTAGATCATCTCTTAATTATAAGTATATTGGGAGAAAAGTGCATCTACATTCGACCTAAGTTTCAACAAATTTATGAATGTAACTTGTGAAGACCTATTCCAACTTATGTTCCAAAACTTGCTTAACTTCAAAACGTAGCACACGACTATCATATGACAAAATTAACTCATAGCATAACCTCCTTATAATTTAATTAACCATAGTCTCACCCTAAAGTACATGTTATAACATTCCAAACTCGTCGACTTTTGACGAAACTTATTCTCTTCAGTTGGTTTAGCTTCTAAGATTTCCAACCCTCTTGGTACTCGTTATTCATGATCTTAAATATTTGTAACCTCCAATGTAACATGATTAACTTACTTTATATTCCATCAATTATAATCTTATTTCTGAGCTTACATCAATTGACTTACGATGTACTCTCATGTACGAAAACATGGGGTGTAACAGGTCTCGAGGTAGGTTAGTAATAAAATATGAACAATAGACGAAAAACAATAAAGTTGAGGAAACATTGAAAAGCACGTTAAACAAGAAAATGCAGAGTAGAATGTTCTATTGCAGTGAATGATGCGTCTTACAAAATGATTGGGGGCCCCTTTATATAGGAGGGGAAAACCCTAATATGGTACATTTCTAATTACGACAAAGAATATTATTGGTACAGTTGTATAACGTCCTAGTACAAATTTATACTATCTCTTACAAGTCTTATCTGGCCTAACCACGTGTCCTTGAGAAATTCCCATTTTTTCTTGACTGTCATCGATTTTACACTACCACGAGGAAGTCCATGACGGGATCTCGATGTGCTTTCTTGAAGTTTACATTCTAAGACCGAACTTGAACTTTACTTCGAACCCTTCGAGCTCGGGCCCGAAATACCATAGAGACTTCGAAATCAGACTTCTTCGATTTCGGCCGTATACAATATCTTAGGAATGGGGAAGAATTCAGTTACTGCAACTTACATGGTTTCATTCCTTCATTTGGGAAAGATTCTTGATTGTGCCTAGTTTATGGGTTTCTTTAGGTCCAACCCTATTTATTATTACTATATCCAATTTATCATTAAACTTCTATTGGTTATGTGGTGCAAAAGGAACATAAGGAAATTCATTTTTTAATGTGATAGTGGCATATATATATATATATATATATATATATATATATATATTATCACTTGTAGAGGAGAAACCTTGCTAGCTACTTGCTTATGTGACCGAAATTGGATACTAGTAGAATGAGGAACTTCTATTTAGCACTATAGTTTCGAGCCTAATTATTATATGTAATTGTAGTTTGCCTAATTACCATTTGTAACTAATGTATTAATTTTAGATTTCGCTATATCAATCCATTTCCAAGGTGTATCAACGGATACAGTTTTGATAAAAAAGTTGTATCAGTTGTATTTGTTCGAGCATAATGGTTTATTAATGAATATAGTGTTGATGCAAAAATTATATCAACTATATTTGTTCGCACATAATGGTTGTATCAATGAATACAATTTTGTAACGACCAAGCAGGTCGTTTTGAGTGTTGTAGTCCCGTTCCCCCATTTACTACTTATTTTGTGCTCAATTGTTGCTATGTGACTTGTCGGGGTAATTTGTTTGGTTTAGGGGATGTTTCCAAATTAAATGAGATACTTAGTCCCAAGGTTGGAAGCTTAAGTCAAAAGAGTTGATCGGATGTTGACTTATGTGTAAACGACTCCGGAATGGAGTTTCGATGGTTCTGATAGCTCCGTATGATGATTTTAGACTTATAAGTGTGTTCGTATATTGATTGTGAGGTCCGCATGCGATTTTGGCTTGAATTGGCGAAAGCTGAAAAATTAGAAGTTTGGAGAGTTAAGAAGTTTGACTGAGAGTTGACTTTGTAGTTATCAGATTAAGATTTTGGTTTTGAAAGTTGGAATACATCTGTTGTGTCATTTATGAATTGTGTGCAAAATTTGAAGTCAATCGGAGTTGATTTGATAGGTTTCGACATCGAATGCAGAAGTTAGAAGTTCATAAGTTCATTAGGCTTGAATCGATGCGTGATTCGTGGTTTAAGACTTCTTTGATGTGATTTGACGCTTCGAGCGAGTTCGTATGATGTTTTAAGATTGGTTGGTATGTTTGGTTGAGGTCCCAGGGTCCTCGGGGTGATTCAGATCATGTTAGGCGCTTTTTGAACCTTGCAAGATTTCTGATTTAGGTGGTGCTGGTTTTCTTGTACGTGATCATGAGCTTGTGTATGCATTCGTGAAATGTTATCAGTTTGGAGATTCTCGAGGTAGCTTCTTTGGAGTCCGCAGACCTTGACTCTCATCCTTTATCTTGTAGTTTTATTTATACCGTTCTGCCTTCATAGATAGTGTTTTCAGTATTCAGACCACGTTATTGTATAGATACTCATGTACTCAATGACACACGGATTTCAGGGAATATTGTATTGAGATGCGGTGTTTTCGTATCACTATTTATGAGATTTTACTCCTACGCTTATTTTATTATAATTTCAAACTTAAACTATGTGTGGTTATTGTGGTTGTCGGCTTGCCTAGTAAAGCGATAGGCGCCATCACGACATGTGAGTTTTGGTTCGTGTTGACCCAAGTCACTGCATGATTTTGAAGATTGACAATGTCTACCAATTTGAACCAGGTCCATCAGGCTATCATAGTGAAACAAACACATTGGCACGCGAAGAGTCCATGTGTAGGAGATAACAAGTTATGTGAATTATCTGGGAACTAAGAGGTTGTCTCCTAAAGCGAAAATGTTGCAGATTGATAAGAGGTTAGAGTTTGAATTCAGCAAGGATAGTAACAAAGGAAGGAAGTTGAGTTTAATACAAACTCTTCCACCAAGGAAGAGTTGCATTAGAATTGAACAAGAACATCTCAACTACTGGCGCTATATAATGTTGAAGTATTCCTACTGAAGAATTGTTCGCACAAAGGAAGGAGTGAAACAAGAATTGAAAGCAAAATTCCCAGAGATATTTTGCAAGCAGAATCCTTGTGCGACACAAAGACTACTGACCAGCTAGAAGAACCAGTTCCATCTATTTGTTTATTGAGTCTAGTTGGTTGTAGTAGGTGATTTAATATTGTATCTTTTCAGCTTTCTTAGAAGCAATTGTAATATGTAAACACTGTTCAAGTTAGATTTAACTTGAAGCTTGTCGCAATTAGCTAGAGGCTAGGTTGTTACAAAGGGATTAGAGTTAGTCCTAGGTTTTCAGAAGAGTTTATTTTGTAAATGCTGTTTGGCTGAGAGTTGTAGTGAAGAGTTTGTGAAAATCCTACTGAGGAGTAGGTCGTGGGGTTTTCACCTTTTGAGCCAGGTTTTTTCCACGTAAAAATCTCCGTGTTTTTACTTTACTGCATTTATTATTCCGCACCAGTAGAAGTTGGAACACCAAGAAGAACCAGGTTCTAGTAAGACTGTACTCGAACAATTGGACACCACACAGATCCCCCCCCCCCCCCTTCTTGTGTGGTATTGAAGTATAAAACATCAATTGGTATCAATCAACTGCAAGGCCACCACTCTTCAATGGCCAGTATTACTCCTGGTGGAAGAACAGGATTAAAGACCACCTGATCGGAGAAGACTATGAACTCTAGGACATAGTTACTGATGGTCCTCTAGCTACCATGAAGAAGACCACTGAAGGCGTAGATGTACCAAAGACTAGAGCTGACTGCACTGCAGAGGATCTGAAGAAATGGGAGAAGAATGCAAAGGCCAAAAAGTGCCTAGTGTGTGGACTAGGTCCAGATGAGTATAGCAGAATCCAAAGCTGCACCACTGCCAAAGAGATCTGGGATACATTGCAAGTATCCCATGAAGGAACACCTCAGGTAAAAAGATCAAGAGGTACTCTACTATACTCTCAGTATGAAAACTTTACTATGAAAAAAGGTGAGACAATCCAAGATATGTACACAAGGTTCACAACCTTGACAGATGAACTTAAGTCTCTCGGTAGAGTAATTCTTGAAGAAGATAGGGTAGAAACAATCCCGACAAGGGTTTTTCCAATTTCCTGGGAAAGCAAGATCACTTCTATCCAGGAATCCAAAAATATGGAAACCCTCATATTGGACGAGCTAATTGGAAACCTTACTGCCTATGAACTAAGAAGGCAGACAATGAAGATGGATGGTCCAAAGAAGGAGAGGAGTCTAGCACTGAGGATTACCGAGGGAGCAGATCTTGAGGAAGATGAGATGGCCATGATTACCAAAGAATTAAGAAACTTTCTCATGAGGAAGAAAGGCATCTCCATAGGAGGAAATTACAACAAAGCTAAAGCTCCAGAAAGGCCAACCAACGAGGGATGCTACAAGTGTGGGAAAACTGACCACCTTATCAAGAATTGTCCTTAGTGGGAATTGGAATGGAAAAAGGAGAGATATGAAAGAAGGAACATGAAGAAGGAACTGGTCCAACCCAAGAAAACCGCAACAAAAGCTATGGTTGCTACTTGGGGGGGAAGTTCAGATGAAGAATCAGAAGATGGTGAGACTGAAGATCAGGCGCTCATGAAAATTGGAGAATCTGATGAGGAATCACATGAAGAACTAGAGGTAAGTATCTCCCATCTTAAAAACAAAATAAAGTTCCTATCTAAAGAAAAACTCTCCGAGTTGCTACTTGATTTCATGGATGATTATGAAGAAACAACCAAAGAGAAGGATCAACTTTCTAAAGAATGTGCAATGCTAAAAGCAAAATGCATGAACCTGGAAATCAGAGTAAGTGAATCTGAAAAGAAAAATATTGTCTTGTTGAACCAGGTTCATCCACTTGAAACTGATATTCTAGAGCTAAAATCTAGAAACTTAAAACTGAAGCTAGATCCAGTAAAAAGGTTATTGATCATTCTCATATCATGTTAGAAGAAAATATAGGAAAACTAAAAGATAAGATGTATGCCAAGGATGAACAGATAAGAACACTTAAAGAAGAACTTGGCAAAGTCAAACATGAATTAGATCGAACTTGTAAATGGAATAAATCCTCTGATGCCTTGACATGGCTTCAAGAGAATCACAGTAGCAACCAGAGAGGGCTTGGCTTTGGGAGTCAATTGCCCCAGTGGGATCCCAAAAGCAAGTATCTCACTGTTCCTGAAAATAAAATCCGCACCCACTGTGGTAAGACTGGCCACTACAAAATTGAGTGTACTGCAAGAGAGCAGGCCAGTCGAAAAAATGAGAGGTTTGTTAAAAAGAAAAATTTGCTACCAAATTGGGACAAAAAAAATTTAATTCATCCATTATCTCATAGAAAAAGACCGAAACTTGTTTGGGTTCTTAAAACTAACTCCTGATTTCCTTTTGTAGGTACAAGTGAGAGGAAGCAGCCAAGTTTGGTTTTTGGATAGTGGCTGCTCAAAGCATATGACAGGGAACAAGGAATAATTCCTTTCACTTGAAAACCTCAAAGGAGGAAATGTCTCCTTTGGAAATGGAAAGAAAGGTGAAATTACATGGGTTGGCAAAGTAGGTAAGGATGACACACGTTCCATCGAAATGTGTACTTGATAGATGGCTTGAAATACAACCTGATCAGTGTGTCACAATTGTGTGACAGAGGTAACCTGGTTGCTTTTACTTCCACAAAATATTTTGTGATTAACTTGCTTACTGACAAGATTGTTTTGCAGGGAAAGAGAATGAATAATATCTATGTCATAGCGTTGTCCACACTGTCTGAAAATGAACTCACTTGCTTGAGTTTTTTGGACAGTGATTCCCTCCTTTGGCACAAACGACTTGGTCATGCAAGTCTAAATCATCTTAACAAATTAGTCTCTAAGGACTTAGTGGTGGGACTCCCTAACATTAAGTTCAAGGAAGACAAAGTTTGTGAGGCATGTGCAAGGGGGAAGCAGGTAAGATCCTCATTCAAAAGTAAGAAAATGATCAGTACCACCAGGACGTTGGAACTGGTTCATCTGGATCTGTGTGGTCCAATGAGAACTCTGAGCAGAGGTGGTAAGAAATATGTGATGGTGCTAGTTGATGATTATTCAAGGTTCACTTGGACCTTATTTCTGACATCTAAGGATGAAGCATTTGATATGTTCACCTCATTTGTTAAGAAAACTCAAAATCAAATAGGACATCAACTAACATCAATAAGATCTGACCATGGTACTAAATTTGAGAATGCAAAGTTTGCTGAGTTCTGTGATGAACATGGTATCAATCACAACTTTTCTGCCCCTAGAACCCCACAACAAAATAGGGTTGTGGAAAGAAAGAATAGAACTCTTGAAGACATGGCAAGAACCATGCTTCTTTCTAGCAAACTACCACACAACTTCTAGGCAGAAGCAATAAACACTGCTTGCTATATAATCAATAGATGCATGACCAGGCCACTGGTAGAGAAGACTCCTTATGAATTACTTAAAGGGAGAAAGCCCAACATATCCCATCTTAGGGCTTTCTTATGCAAATGCTTTGTGCACAATAATGGAAAAGATTCCCTAAGTAAATTTGATCCCAGAAGTGATGAGGGAGTATTCTTGGGATATTCATCACATAGCAAAGCCTATAAAGTGTACAATAAAAGAACTATGTGTGTAGAAGAGAGTGTGCATGTTGTCTTTGATGAAACTAACACTCTTTATGAGAGACAGGAACCAGAAGATGAGGAGCTTGGACTGGTGAGAAGCAGTAAACACACTGAAGCAGCCATGGGAGATGGAACAGGTGATGGACCAGGTCCAACTACCCCAAGCAACATGACAGGGGGAACTCAACATGTGAACCTTGGCCCTGATCATGTTCCACAATAACAAGACACCATAGAATCATTCAGAAGTGAACAATTGGTGCTCAAACCACACATATATAAAAGTTCTCACCCTCTTGAGAACAACATAATAGTTTTGTCATCCGGAATCAAAACAAGAGCCTCCTTGAAAAATCTGTGTGCGTTTGATGCCTTCTATCCTTAATCGAACCAAAGAACATTGGTGAAGCCCTACAAGATGCTGATTGGATAAATTCCATGCAAGAAGAGCTTAATCAGTTTGAAAGAAGTCAAGTATGGCACTTGGTACCTAGGCCACTAGACATATCAGTGATTTGCACAAAGTGGGTCTTTAGGAACAAGCTCGATAATGATGGAACTGTTACAAGAAACAAGGCCAGACTGGTTGTTCAAGGGTATAGTCAAGAAGAGGGAATTGACTATGTTGAGACCTTTGCCCCTGTGGTAAGACTGGAGGCAATCATAATTCTTATAGCATTTGCTGCACATATGGAATTCACTCTCCATCAGATGGATGTTAAGAGTGCCTTTCTCAATGGCTATCTGAAGGAAGATGTATTTGTCAAACAGCCTCCAGGTTTTGAAAGCAAGGAGTCACCTGACCACGTATACAAACTTGACAAGGCTCTCTATGGTCAACAAGCACCTAGAGCATGGTATGAGCGGCTATCTAAATTCCTGCTAGAACATGAGTACAAACGAGGCAAAATTGACAGCAGCTTATTCTTAAAGGAAAAGGGTAAAGAACTCCTAGTTGTGCAAATATATGAGGATGATATTATATTTGGGGCAACTTCTGAAAACCTGAGTAAGGAATTTGCTACACTTATGGGGAGTGAGTTTGAGATGAGTATGATGGGTGAGCTAAACTTCTTCTTAGGCTTGCAAATCAAGCAAAACCCCAATGGAACAATGATCCATCAACAAAAGTATGTGAAAGAACTGCTCAAGAAGTTTAAAATGGAGGACTCAAAGGAAATAGAAACCCCCATAGCCACAACTACAAAATTGGATGTGGATGAACCTGGTTCATACGTTGATTAGAAACTATACAGAGGGATGATTGGGTCTCTATTATATCTCACTGCCAGTAGACCTGATGTTGTGTTCAGTGTAGGAAAATCCAAAGGAGTCCCACCTAACTGCAGTGAAGAGAATTTTGAGATATCTGAAAGACACCACTAATTTGTGCCTTTGGTACCCTAAAGGTAGTAATTTCGATCTTGTAGGATATGCTGATGCTGATTATGCAGGTTTCCTGGTTGACAGGAAAAGTAGGCATGGATCACTTTCTGGGCTCCTGCCTTGTGTCTTGGGCCATCAAGAAACAAAATTCAATAGCTCTGTCTACTGCTAAGGCTGAATATGTGGCTGCAGCCTCATGCTGTGCTCAGTTGCTGTGGATGAAGCAACGACTCATGGACTTTGGTATGGATGTGGGATGCATTCCTATTTTCTGTGGTAGCACTAGTGCAATTAGTATGACCAAGAACCCGGTTCATCATAAGAGAACTAAGCACATAGATGTTAGACACCACTTCATAGGAACTACAACAGGAGGATCGGGCTGCTGATCGGTAGATGAGGAAGCACGCATTCTCGCCATCGGCGAGAGAATAGAATAGAAACTCAATTAGCATTTAGAATTCAAATAGCACGACAGAGAAGGAGAAAAAGTGAAGTTATTCCTAACTTTGCAGCCTTTGAGGGATAAGTACAGACGTCTCCGTAACGATCCCTCAGGCTCTACCAAGTTTTTCCGTGAGTTTTGAGACCTAAGCAACTGAGTGCTCTGATACCAACTTGTCACGCCCCGAAATCCCACCTTCAGGCCGTGATGGCATCAAACGTTGAACCCGCTAGACAAGCCAACGTTTTGATTAGATTGACTTATTAACTATTAAGTAACCAAAACTAACTAGAACGTGTATAATAAAATGCGGAAGTAAAGTGAAATTCAAGAACAAAAATAGACATCCCATAATAATTTCCGTAAGAACAACCTCAGAAACCGGTTTCACAACCTCATGAACAGTCTATGAGTTTACTAAATACAAAGGTCTAACATAAGTAAATACAACTGTCTTGGAACTACAAAATAAGATAGAAAATGGGAAGATAGATTGTGACGCCAAGGCCCACGAATGTATGCGGGACTACCTCGATGTCGCCTATGTGGACTGAAGGATACCCCCTCTGTCAGTGTCCACTGGGTCCGGCTGCGTAATCTGCACAACATAAAGAAGTGCAGGTGTAGCATCAGTACAACTGACCCCATGTACTGAGTAAGTGCTGAGCCTAACCTCGGCGAAGTAGTGACGAGGCTAGACACGACAACAACAAAACACATGTACAGTTCTACAATATATAACAGGGAAATAACAGGAAATAAACATTTAAGTACGGCAAGGAAGGGGACAGATAATGGGAGAAACAAAGAGAACAAAAAAGTATAACTGAACAAGACAACAATACGGCATCACCCTTCGTGCTTTACTCTCATCCTTAACGAAACAAGTACACGAAATCACCCTTCGTACTTCTACTCTCGTCCTCACAATGCAATAAATAGATAAAAGGGCACGTCATGTTCCTTCGTGCTTTTAAATGTAAAATCATGGCACGACATCACCCTTCGTGCTTTTACTCTCCTCCTCACAATGCAATGAGTGAAATGAATACACGGCATCACCCTTCGTGCTTTACACTCTTCCTCACCCAATAAACATAAAACACAACTAGGCAAGGAAATCAACAATAGGAAGTACATTTCATAACCACCCAGCAAGGGGATAAAAACCATAACAACACCGCCCGGCAAGGGACTCAGCTATAACCAATCTCATACGAGTATATAACTTAACAAAATCAATCCTCAACTAAAACAACTTATCACAAATCCTTAATCAGGTATTCTCAGAAAATGAACAACTTCCAAAATGAATCTGCTTCATAAAATAATGAATATCGAAGCAATAACATGTAATACACCAAAATCGACTCACGGGCATGCTTGACAAACAATGTATAGGTACTCTTCACATCACCTATACATTCAACATGATAGAAACAAGTAGCACATACGACTCAACACCTATTCCCTCAAGCTAAAGTTTGGCCAAACACTTACCTCGGCTCCAAGAATGCAAATCAAGCCTCTAACACCGCTTTTCCTCTCGAATCCGACTCCGAAACGATCGTATCTAGACATAATTGACTCTATAACATCAATATTTACTCAATAATTCAATTCCAAAGCCTAATTATAGATTTACATACATTCTTCCAGAAATTCCAAAATTCGACCCCGAGTCCGCGTGGTCCAAACACGAGGTTCAGACCAAAACCCGATCACCCATTCCCCCACGAGCCCGGATATACAATTTGTTTTGAAATCCGACCCCAAAACAAGGTTGAATTTCCAAAAATTCAAAAAGCCCTAACTCCACCCAAAACCCCAATTTCTACCCTTGATTTCCATGATTTTAGGCCTAGAATCTAATATTGATTGGTGAAAATGGAAGGAAATGGAGTTAAGAACACTTACCTATGAAGCTAAGGTGATGAAGCTCTTCAAAAATGGCCAAAGGAGGTGTGGAGAAGAAGAAGGTAGTGGAAAAATGAGAAATCCCGTGTTAGTATTCTGTTTTGGGGTATTAAATGACTTGGCGAAATTAGTGCTATGCGATCGCAGAAGTGCGAGTGCGATCACATAGAGGTCTGGGTCTTGGGCACTGCGATCGCGGAGCAGTGGTTGCGATCGCACAGGGTCTTAGATTAGGCTTCGCGATCGCGGATGGGCAGGTGCGACCATAGAGAGTAATTACCAAGCCCCCCCCCCCAGCTCTCCTATACCCTATGCGATCGCGGATGAGGCTATGCTATCGCATAGAGTCACGGACCCCTCCCCTCTCACACTACACTATGCGATCGCGGGGCAACCTATGCGATCGCATAGTGTTAGACACCAGACACCAGATACAACACTTTACACCAGATGTTTCAACTCTTTTGCACCCCGACGCCTACCTGAAACTCACCAGAGCATTCGGGGCTCAAAACCAAATATACACATAACTTCAAAATCATCCTACGGACTTATTCGAGTAATAAAACCTCCAAAATAATGTATTAACTCCAAAATCTATAGCTTTCCTCAAAAACTTCATTAGCTACAAAATTTCCATTTTTAGTCCGAAATACCTCAACTGGAGTCCGTTTCGTACAAAATTTCACAGGCAGCACATAATAAACATATTGAACCTGTTCCGGGCTCCGGAACCATAGTACAGGCCCGGTAACATAGGTTTCTCATCAAAGTTCATTTTCAAAAGCCTTTATATTTTTCAGAAAATAATTTTCTTTAAAAATTCATTTCTTGGACTTGGGACCTCGGAATTCGATTCTGGGCATACGTCCAAGTCCCATAATTTCCTACGGACCCTCCGGGACAGTCGAATCACGGGTTCGGGTCCGTTTACTAAAAATGTTGACCAAAGTCAACCTTATTCAATTAATTACCATAAATTCAATATTTATTCAATTTTCCACATAATGGCTTCCCGGCTACGCGCCAGGGATACGCACGTACATCAAGGTGAGATAAATGGAGGCTTTCAAGGCCTCAAAATACAGATTAAGTTAAAATTGTACGGGATGACCTTTCAAGTCATCAAAAATACTTCATAGCAGCGGTCAAGAAAATCATTTGGGTCCTCAAAAGATGTACCACTGAAATGGAGTGGAAATAGTTTGGTAAACTTGTCCAACCCAATAAACGGGCTAGTGAATCCTGTAACACTGGAGTAACTATAAATCCTTCTGGAATCTGAATTAGTCCAACATGTACCGACTAAGCTTGAACCTCCGCTTCTAGATCCACTTGAGGATCTAAAATAAGTGTTGATGTTTGAGCTTTAGACTAAGCTTTGCTTCTATCTCTTCCCCTAATCGTAGATGTCATTGGGGCTTCATCTCTTGTCCGATTGTAGAAGCCTTGCATGTTGTCGAGATTTGTGAGAGGACAAGAGTAGACGAGTTCAATCATCAATGATAGAATAAATTTGCACGATAGAGTATAATAGAAGTGAAATTGTTACTAACTTGATAGCCTCTGAGAGATAAGTACAGACGTATCTGTACCGATCCTTCAGACTCTATTAAGCTTGTTCGTGAATTGTGAGACCTAAGAAACCTAGTGCTTTGATACCAACTTGTCACGACCCAAATTCCCAAACTTAGGGATCGTGATGGCGCCTAACACCACACTTGCTAGGAAAGCCAATGTTACAATTCTATTCGTTATTTTCCTTTGATTATTTACTTGAACACAATAAAATAAATTTAAAATGATCTTAATCTAACGACTTCCAATGAATAACTCTAATTATTAAATAATAAACAAATAAATAAACCGAGCCACGAACTAATTATATATATAACTCTAAGACTACCCCAGGGCCTAGTGTCACAATTCACGAACTTCTAAGAATACTACAAATAATGGGCTGAAAGAATAATATAGCTGTTTTGAGAAAATATAAAATAGTCTCTAAGAATTAAGAGAAGACTCTAGGTATATGCGAACACTGGCAGATATACCTCGTGTCTCCGAATGGTGGATGTCCGCTACTAAAAATCTCTAATATTAGCTGGTACCTGGATCTGCACAAAAGAGTGCAGAATGTAGTATCAGTACAACCAACCCCATGTACTGAGTAAGTGCCAAGCCTAACCTCGACGAAGTAGTGACGAGGCTAAGGCGGGCCATTATAACGTATCATGTGACAATATATATATATAATAAAGCAATAAAACAATTTTATACAAATAAGAAAGATAACTGCAACAATAAATAAAATAACTCAGTCGCCTATTCCAGGTCTCAACTGTAACAAATATCTCAAGGTTATGACTTTGAAAATAGCAGTAAGTACGGAATACGAAAGATAATAGAGTAAAACAAAAAAAATTCAAATCTGTAAGCTTCAAATCCTTGAGTTTCAGAACCAGTAAAATATCATTGAAATTCAGTAAAACACAAGTATCCTCCCTTATCACAGTCATATATTTATATTTTCCCTGTCCACCCTTATCACAATCATATATATTTATATTTTCCCGGTCCACCCTTATCACAATCATATATATTTATATTTTCTCTGTCCACCCTTATCACAATCATATATATTTCTCCTGACCACCCTTATCACAGTCATATATATCTTTCCCATGTCCACCCTTATCACAGTTATATATATTTCCCCTGTCCACCGTTATCACAGTCATATATATATATATATATATATATATTCCCTTTCCAGCCTTATCACAGTCATATATATTTATATT
>ML264510.1:0-14188 GCA_005239495.1 Nicotiana undulata
CAATGATTTTAGGTGGTTTATTAGTGAATTAAGCTAGGAATTTATTGTTAAAATTAGAAGTTTAATTGGGTTTTACTTACCTCTTACAGTGGGTGGTCGTGGAAGGTGATGCCCAAGCTTGGAGGCTCTCTAATGGAGGTTGAAGATGGATGAAATGAGAAAAAACCCAAAATTTTGGAGTATTTAAGTGTGCTGCCAACAGGGGTTTCCGCACCTGCGACAATAGGACCGCATATCGAGGTGAGACTAACGGAGGCTCTCGGAGCCTTGGAACACATATATTGCTTAAACTACATAAGGTGACCTTTTGGGTCATCACATCCTATCAGTCCCGGAGGAATTTAGGACTTCTAATCTATAAAGGAGGTTCTAGGCAGACCCTCAAGTTTTAAAGGTAAAAATACTAAGGCGACATTTAAGAAAACAAACAGGACTTCAATTAAAGGGGAGCACGAGAAACAAATAGAAGGTTCAGGTATACCTCCACAAATAATACACATTAACAACATGACTCATACACAGTTAAGGTCTGAGTTTAAGTTCAGATCCTAAGCATGGTGTCTAAGTGATAACAACAGAAAGACATATTTATTGCATAACTCAGAGATGAAGTCCTAATCAGTTTTACCTACCGGTTTTAAACATGATGACAGTTAAACAATGATCATAAGAGAGTAGTTACAATTTTATTATTAAAGTTGATTACCTAAGGCTTGCCTAGGCGTGGGGTTATATGCAACAGTTGTTCAGAATTATTAACAATTTTAGGTTGTTATACCTAAGAGCATGCAATTCTAAGTATGGCATTATATACAGGAGTTTATTTCCAGTTATTAGAGCAGGGTGACTATTTCAAACTTAGTAACTAGACTAAGTGTAATTAGGTGAGTGTGATCCTAGAACATGATATCTAATGCAGCAACATGCAGAATAACTTAAACAAGATTTCTAAATGCACATCAAATCATGCACAGTTTTAGAATAGGCAAAAATGACATTTTGTTTTAATGTTGTTTACCTAAAGAAGGATTTCTAAGTATGAAGCATGGTTGTAGCATGATGTTTGTATAAATAAAAGATTGTGTTAACACATTTATCCTAAGACAGGATTTCTAAATGAAGTTTAGAATAGGCAGAATCACATAAAGACAGTTTATGTTGATGTTATTATTTGCCTTAGAGACAGGAGTTCTAAGTGATGATGTGATGCTGAAAACATTACATATAAATCCTAGGGAGCATGATATCTAATTCATGGTATGTGTTAAGCCTAAACATGGAGTCTAATGCACACAGAAGAAAGTAAACCTAGGAAGCATGATTTCTACCCCTGATTACGCTATAGCATACATAGTACCCTCCCTTTTCACTATCCAACTCCGGAGTTGTTTACAAATAATTATTACAAACCATTGGATATGAATTACATAGATGAAATAAGAGAAAATAAGAAGTTAACTATACGGAGCCTACAATATAGGCCCAGATCTCCATGTCCTCAATGCCAAGTATTGTTTCACAGCCTTTTCTCATAATCCGGGTGTATCAGAGTTCCTTAAGGACCTCAAGGGATCCCGGGCAGTGCTCACACCCAGATTTCATAGCCACAATAGAGAGTAAGTGCAGTGTGGAATGGCTAGCCTTAGTGTGTCAAAGTTCAGAGGGAGCTCAGGGGTCTGAAAGCAATGCTCACACAAAGGGGGCAGAACCTAAGAGGTCTAAGAGACTTAATTGAAATAGCTCTTTTATAACTAAAAGTTTAACCACTGAAATAGACTGAAAGAGCAGAAACACCAAAAAAGTTCAACATCACACAAAGAACCAATAACAGTCAATCAACCACAAACATGGGTAATGGGATTTGAGGGACACATAAGGTACAGAGTAGTAAACATGCAGAGATATGCATAGGTACACAATCGGAAGTTCCTAAGGGGTTCAGGGAACTGGCGATACAATAAGGTATAGGATTAGACTAACATAACAGTGTCAAACAGTTTAAGATAGTGGAGTACATCCTAACCAAACTAGCGTACGAAACATAGGCATGAAGGTTAACATAAAGACAAGTTTCGAGTACACAAAGACATGCTGGTTAATAAAGCATAACTTGACATGCTAGATGGAACCCAGGATTTTAGTTACAGGTTGAACAACAAAACAGTAAATAAAAGCATATCAGAAACACAATGAATTGCAACAGTAATAGAAATATGTTGGTTTGAAAACTAAAATTTGAATTAGGACATACCAGTGAAGTGAGGAAGATAGTAAACACAAAGTAGGAAATAGGAGATGCACGATAGTTATCCTTGGCTTGCAGCCGGCTAACTCAGGGTAATAGCAAGTAGCACAGAAAAGAGAGGAGCAGAGAGTTTTGGTTGTGGGAGAGAGAGTTATTGAACCAAATCAGTTCGTCTCCTTGTGTTAATGAGAAGTAATGTATATATAGTTTTGAAAACAGGTAGCAAATAAGGTAGGAATCAAAGTTAACCCTTAATTAAGGGACTGAGTATCAATCAGTACAAAATCAGCATAGGTATCCCTTAATTGAAGGAATCAAGTTCAAATGGTATTATGCAGACATCAAATAAGGAAAGGTACCATATGTGACTGCATATAGCATATAAGGAAATAACTTAGCATAGTACAAGTATGAGCCATGCAATTGAGACTAGGTTCAGAATATTTTAATTAAGGAAATAATATAAGACTCCGCGTGACAGTATAGTTGACCAAAATAAGGCAAGAAAATAATTTAAAGGTTGTAAATCAGTAAGGAAATCATCACAAAAGATCAATGCGAGATATCAATTACAGGAAATTAGGGGTTTAAACAGGAGTAATACTGATTCCTGTGAGTACACGAAGTAAACACACAGTAGGAAAGAAAAATCATAGACTCAAGTAAAATCACATAGAATCAGGGATTTAATACTAGCACACAGTAAATGATTAAAGGAATTAACAAGCGAACATGACATAACATGGAGAATCAAAGAGTCAGAAACCCTAATGATTATAGTAGCAAGAAATCACATAGGATTAGGGTTCCGCTAAACAAAGTAGTAACAACTAGAGGGATTAAGCAGAACAACCATAGTATAAGTAGAAGAAACCAAAATCAAGAACCCTAAAGAGCAAAATAGGGTAAAAATCATAGAAAACTCGGAACGTATTCATGAGAGACAGACACATATACGAATCAAAAGAGTAAATCAATAAAGGCAAACTAAAGTTTTAACATAATAAACTATGAAAAAGAGATTTTAACAGAAACCATTTAAAATACGAGAAGAATCACAGAAGAACCCTTAAACTTGAAGAAATCGTTTTTGCAGAAAGGCTTTTTAGAAACCCTAGTTGGAAGACAAAAATCGTTTTAGGGAAAATGGAAAACCCTTAAAGAAAACATCAAAACAACTTGAAATATGTATAGATCTGTTACAGATCTAGAAATATCGGAGGTTTTAGAAGTTAGGGTTTCGAAGAGAGAACCCAAAAAGGAGAGAAAAATTCAAGGTTTTACCGGTTTCCACCGGTGTGATGACCCAAAAGGTCATCCTGTGTAAATTTAATAAAACATGTGTTCCGAGGCCCCGAAAGCCTCCATTTATCTCACTGCGATGTGCGTGCGCATCCCAGGCACGTAGCCAGGAAGCCTTTATTTGAAAATTTGATAAAAAGTTGAATTTATGATAATTAATTGAATAAAGTTGACTTTGGTCAATATTTTTGGTAAACGGACCCGGACCCGTGATTTGACGGTCCTGGAGGGTCCGTAGAAAAATATGGGACTTAGGCGTATGCCCGGAATCGAATTCCGAGGTCCCAAGTCCGAGAAATGAATTTTTTTAAATAATTATTTTCTGAAAATTAAAAAGACTTTCGAAAATGAACTTTGAAGTGAAACCTGTGTTACCGGGCCCGTATTATGGTTCCGGAGCCCGGAACCGGTTCAATATGTGTTATCTGTAAAATTTGGTAAGAAACAGACTTGATTTGACTTGTTTCGGATCAAAAATGGAAAATTTGATAGTTTATGAAGTTTGAGGAAATTCTATAGATTTTGGAGTTTAATTCATTTTTTTTGACGTCATTTTGGTGGTTTAATTACTCGAATAAGTCTGTAGGATGATTTTGAAGTTGTGTGTATATTTAGTTTTGAGCCTCAAGGGCTCGTGTGAGTTTCATGTAGGTGTCGGAGTGCAAAAAGAGTTGGAAAATCTGGTGTAATTGCTGGTTTCTGGTGTCTGGTGCAATACTCTATGCAATCACATAGGATTAACTGCGATCGCATAGCTTGAGATAGGGGGGAGGGGCTGGTACTTTGTGCGATCTCATGGGGGGGGGGGGGCTGGGTAGAATTTGCCCTGTGCGATCGCGTTTAAGCTTCTGCGATCGCGGAGCTTAGGGGGCCCATCCACTGTGCGATCGCATCTCTCCTTCCTCGATCGCACATGTATAATTCGTCCAATGATTTTTAATACTTCAAAACAGAATACTTACATGATTTATCCCCCATTTTCATAGATCCCTTCTTCTCCAAACCCCATAGACGACCTTTGAAGAGCTCCATCACCATAGCATCTTAGGTAAGTGATTATAACCTCATTTTCTTTCGATTTCATCATCAATTATTAGATTCTAGGCCTAAAATAATGGGATTAAAGGGTAGAAATTGGGGTTTTGGGTAGAGTTAGGGCTTTTTGAACTTTTTGGGAATTCAACCTCGTTTTGGGGTCGGATTTCAAAATAAATTATATATTCGGGCTCGTGGGGGAATGAGTGATCGGGTTTTGGTCTGAACCTCGTGTTTGGACCAAGCGGGCCCGGGGTCGGTTTTTGGTATTTTTGGAAGAATGATGGGAAATCTACAATTAGGCTTTGGAATTGAACTATTGAGTCATTATTGATATTATTGAGTCAATTATGTCTAGATACTATCGTTTCGGAGTTGGATTCGAGAGGGAAAGTGGTGCTATAGGCTTGATTTGCATTCTTGGAGTCGAGGTAAGTGTTTGGCCTAACTTTAGTGAGGGAATAGGTGTTGAGTCGTATGTGCTACTTGTTTTATCATGCTCAATGCATAGGTGAGGTGACGAGTACCTATGCATTGTTTGTCAAGCATGCCCGTGAGTCTATTTTAGTGAATTACATGTTATTACTCCGATATTTATTGTGTTACGAAGTAGTTTCCTTTGGGAAGTTATTTAATTGCTGAGAATACTTGCTTAAGTACTTGTAAGATGATGTCTCCGTTGAGGATCCGATTTATTAAGTTATGTACTCGTAAGAGAATGGTTATAGCTGAGTCCCTTGCCGGGCAATGTTACTATTTTGGTTGATATTCCCCTTGCTGGGTGGTTATGAACTATATTTCACACTGTTGAATTCCTTACCAAGTTGTTATTTGTTGTTGATTGGGTGAGGAAGAGTGTAAAGCACGAAGGGTGATGCCGTGTATTCATTTCATAGTGAGGAAGAGAGTAAAAGCATGAAGGGTGATGCCGTGTATTCATTTCATAGTGAGGAAGAGAGTAAAAGCACGAAGGGTGATGTCGTGCCATGATTTATATTGCTTTCATTTATACATTGCATAGTGAGGAAGAGAGTAAAAGCACGAAGGGTGATGTCGTGCCATGACTTTACATTTAAAAGCACGAAGGAACATGCCGTGCCCATTTATATATTTATTGCATTGTGAGGACGAGAGTAAAAGCACGAAGGGTGATGCCGTGTACATACTTGTTTGAGTTACTATTTCCTGTTGACTTGTTTCTTTTGTATTGTTGGTTGTTCAGTTATTCACCTTTGATTCTCACTTGTTACCCCATTACTTGTCCCCGTATTTCCATGCTTAACTGCTTATTTCTTGCTATTGTTTTGGTATATATTATAGAATTGTTCAGGTAAATTGTTGTTGTCGTGTCTAGCCTCGTCACTACTTCGCCGAGGTTAGGCTCGGCACTAGTACATGGGGTCGGTTGTACTGATGCTACACCTGCACTTCTTTATGTTGTGCAGATTACGCAGCCGGACCCAGTGGACACTGTTAGAGGGAGTATCCTTCAGCCCATACAGGCGACACCGAGGTAGTTCTGCAGACGTTCGTGGACCTTGGCGTCACCGTCTATCTTTTCGTTTCTGTCTTATCTTGGTATCACAAACATTTGTATTGTTCATTTCAGACTCTTGTTGTAGTAATCTTAGACTGTCCGTGAGAATTTGTGACAACAATTCTGGGGGATTATGCACGGAAATTTTGTGACAATTATTATATTAATATATAGACTCGCAGCTTCCGTATTATTATTAATTGTTTATGTTCATTGTTTCACTTTTAAATGACTTAAGTAAAGAAAGTTAGTAAATTAACTCAAGCGTTGGCTTGTCTAGCGGGTTCAACGTTAGATGCCATCACGGCCTGAAGGTGGGATTTCGGGTCGTGACAACCGAAAAGTGTAAGAACCTTACTTGGACGGCCATGGGTGGCCGTAAAATGGCATGAAGGACCATAGGTAGGAGTTGAACCACTCCAGGTTCGCCTGAGGATCTCATGACAGTGTCAAAGCCGGCGTGGGGTGAGACATAGGCTAGGAGTGGTGAGAGGTCATGGTTTCCGGCGAGAAAGGTGGTCGGAGAAGATGAACAGGGCTCATCGGAAGGGGGAAGGTGAGAAGGTTCTAGAGAGAACCAGAGATAGAGAGAGGGAGATAGAGAGATGATTGAGAGAGGAAATGAGAGAGGGGGGGGGGGGGGTGTAGTCATCTAGGACTAATGAAGGAACAGAGAGATCTGGACCGTTGATAAAATTTGATCAACAGTCAAGATTGACTCTGAGTTGGACCGAGTAGATAGGATATTGGGCTTAGGGTCTGATGGTTTATTTAATTGGACCACGTTCAATTAGGCTATAATTTAAAATAAAAATGGCTAATTGTTAAATACCCAATTAATAGATAAATAATTAATAAAAATGGATAATAATTATAAAAAAATGAAATTGATGCTTAGTAAATGAAATGAAATTAATTAATTAGTATTTAAAATGCAAATGACTAATTATTGAATTAAAATAGCATAAAATGTATAATTAAACTATAATTTGCAAAGTTGTAGTAATTATAGCCAAATACTACCAAATTAGCTAATTTATGAAATAATTAAATCCTCATAGAATAAAAAATAATATATTGACCCAAGAAATGTTTTGAAATTATTTGTAATGCAATTTATGATTAATTATTGGAAATAAAAGTACTGGATAAATTAGAAATAAATTGATTAAAATATGGAAAATTATGGAAAAATGCCAATTATTATAAAAATTAATTTTGAAGGTATATATGCAAATTTAAAATAATTTGAGGAAAAATTAGATATCAACACTTTCAACCAGTTTTTAGATGATACTTATTACTTTTGGTACCTTAGTAGAAGAAGTAGGTGAAATCACACTATTCTATTGCCATTAGTTCGGACCCATATGTATGAAACAAATTTTAAAACTACATGATACTTAATTTAAATCACGTGACTCTAAAATATCCAAAATATTCAAGAATTAGAAGACAAGGAATACAAACAACTAATTAATTATTTTCTTCTATTTCAGGAATTGAGGGTTTCAGATGCAATCCTGGAATTGTTATTAGCCAAGAGAAATTCAGCGGAACTGTCAGCAGACAACAAGTATGGAATGCAACTGTAGAAAATACATGTGATTGTGTTCAACTTCATGTTTCACTAAGCATTCCCAATTTTGATTCTGTTACTAAAGTTAACACTACCGTCATCTCCAAATCACATGACGATATCTGTGACGTTAATGGAGGTCTTCCAATTTACCCACACACTTGTGTCTTCTTCACTTATGCTGGTCAAAATCTTGACGTTACCACAAATGATCGCACAGAGGCTTGTGATTGAAATTATTATTATAGAGAATATACTTTTCTTGATTTCTATGGGTTTATACTGTAAAAGAAAAATTATTTCTGCTTGAGGGAAATAATTAAATTGCTTTGTCTTGTTTAAATTTAAAATGGAGACTTGAACGAATTATTGAGATTGTCGTTTTATGGATGGTTTATATATTTATATCACGACCCCAAAACCACCAGGTCATGTGTCACGACCCAAATTCACAACCCTCAGAATTCAGTGACATTTCTGGTATCCCGTAGCGCGGGAATTGCTTCGCACCTGCGACCAACGTCCAACCAGCCCAGCTTCATTCCCATTGCTTCTGCGACAAAAACCTCACTTCTGCGAGGACGCTTATGCAATGAAGTTGCCGCAGAAGCGAAGAAACCTTCTGAAATTGCAGCAAATTCCAGCAGCTATCTCGTCCAAAAATCAACTCCGTTAACCTTCTGAAATCCACCCGAGGCACTCGGGTCTTAAACTAAACATACCAACATATCCCAAAATACAATACGAACTTAGTCGAGGCTTTAAACCACGTCAAACAACGCCGAAATTATGAATCACGCAGAGGCGGACCCAGGATTTAAGTGCAACAGGGGCACACTTTCAATGGCGAAGTCAGAGTTTTTACTAAGGGGAGTCAAAATATAAATAAGTAAGCATGCGAAGAAATCCAAGGGAGTCAACATATAGTATATATACATAAAAAATAAAAATGTAACTTATCTATGCAGTGTAACTTTTTGATGAAAGGGTGTCACTTGACTCCCCTTGCTAATGAGTAGCTCCGCCACTGCACACCGTCTTCAAATATGTCAGTTACTGGCGACAAATTTTGGCGTGCTAACTCTTTAAAAACTTAACGACTATGATAACTTATGACAAAGAAAGAGGGAGAGAAGAGTTTGTAATTTTTTATTTGCAGAGATAGGAGTTTGGAGTTTTTTCTTTTGAGGGAGGGACTTGAAAAAAAAAAACATTAATTAAGTTGATTATTATGTAAAAGTATTAAATGATAATTGAATTTTAAAAAGATGAAATTAAAGAAAGAAAACAATTGACTACGAAGTAAAAACAATCATTGAATCAATTGAGGAAAGAAAAACCTACTAAAATGCTGAAGTTGGGTTTCGATCCCAAGCCAATAAGGGCGGGTAGGTGGCTTCCGCAGCACACTCAACCAACTCTGCCACGTGGCCATTTTATTATTTAAGGGGCACCGGTAAAATATTTAAGGGGTCCTTGATGTATACACTTATATACACAAAATATATATACACTGATTTTTCCGACGCCAACGGGTTCCTGTGACCCTGTACCCATAACGTAGGTCCGCCCCTGATCACACATCAAATCGAATTATGAGTTTTCAAATCTTACTAACTTTTATATTTTGCGCCGAAACATATCAAATCAATCCGGAATGACTTTAAATTTTGCACGCGAGTTATAAAGGACGTAACGGAGTTGTTCCAATTTTCGGAATTGAAATCCGACCTCGTTATCAAAATTTCCACCTTCGGTCGAAGTTTTCGAAAATCTTCTTTTTCCAACTTTTGCCAAAGTGCATTGAATTGTCCTACGGACTTCCAAATCTAAATCAGGACATACTCCTAAGTCCGAAATCATCATACGAAGCTATTGACATCATTAAATTTCCATTTCGAGGTCGTTTTCTCAAATGTCAACTCTCTGGTCGACTTTTTTCATTTAAGTTTCAAAATGAGAATTGTTCTTTAAATTAAATTCCGAATCTTCCGAAAACTAAAATTGACCACATACGCGGTCATAACACATATTACGAAATTTTTCGAGACCTTAAGTCGTTGAACGGGGCGTAAATTATTAAAACGACAAGTCGATTCGTAACAAAACACCCCTAATTATGGTAATGGTAAAACTTCCTTACATTTTTACCCATCAAGTGTGACCAAATCTCTCTTTTCATAGAGTTTTAGATAGATATTAATATGCAGAATTTGGTAATGACTTACACAATTCAAGTGGAGAATCCTACTTACCTAAGGTACCTAGTTTCAAAAGGAAATAAAGGGGAAAAAAAGAATGTAATTGTTTTTTTATTCTCTTTTTCTTTTATTTTCCCTTTTTTCCATCTTGATACAGAAAAAGTAATTTTATTAATATTAAACTTCACAAAATCTCTCTCTTTGTGCAGTTTTAGATAATCTTTAATGAGCAAAATTATTATGGTAAATACTAGTAATACTTAATCTAGCTCTTTAGGAAACCAAATTTAACTTTACCTAGCATAGCCGCTCCCTTTCATTATGTTACCTAAATCATCCCCACATAAAATATTTATAAATTTGAAGTTGTTAAGCATCGGAAAAATAAAATAATTCAAGTAAAGCAATACACAAACTTAAGAGTCACTAACACAAAAATTTCAATGGCAGCATTCATCAAAGTCCTTGGCTTAGTTCTTTCTCTTGCTTTCATTGCTGAAGGTATATATTAACCTTTCTTATTCTTTTGTTATTCCTTCCCTCTCACACACACTGTCACCCACAAAGACATTCTTCTATCTCTCAAATATCCAAAGCAAAAATTGGATTTTCTGTTCTCTTTATATTATTTTGTGATACTTTTGATTATGTTACGAGAATGGGAACCTTAGAGCAACAATAAAGTCGTTTTCTTGTAATTTATAAGTCACGCATTCGAGCTATAGAATCACCCATCGGCTATTGCATCAGGGTATGATGCTTACATCACACTCCTTGGGGTGCAATTTTTCCGCGGACCCTCAACGCGGGATACTTCGTGCATCGGGCTGTTATTTTTTCTGTTATTATTATTATTATTATTATTATTATTATTATTATTATTATTATTATTATTATTATTATTATTATTATTATTATTATTATTATTATTATTATTATTATTATTATTATTATTATTATTATTATTATTATTATTATTATTATTATTATTATTATTATTATTATTATTATTATTATTATTTACACATGATGGGATATGAATATTGTTTCTTTGCGTTAATGTATGATTGATTGAAAAATAATAATCCTTCGTCCAGTTTTAAGATGATACTTATTATTTTTGGTACCTTAGTAGTAGCGTAGGTGCAATCGCACTATTCTATTGCCTTTAGTTCAGACCCATATGTATGAAACAAATTTTAAAAATAAATGTTTACTTAATTTAAATTATCTGACGCTAAAATACCCAAAATATTAAAGAATTAGAAGACAAGGAATACAAACAGCTAATTAATTATTTTCTTCTTTTTCAGGAATTGAGGGTTTCAGATGCAATCCTGGAATTGTTATTAGCCAAGAAAAACTTACCGGAACTGTCAATGGGCAACAAATATGGAATGCAACTGTGGAAAATACATGTGATTGTGTTCAACTTGATGTAAAACTAAGCATTCCAAATTTCGATTCTGTCGTTAAAGTTAACACTACCGTCATCTCCAAATCACATGACGATATCTATGACGTTAATGGAGGTCTTCCAATTTACCCACACACTGGTGTCTTCTTCACTTATGCTGGCCAAAATCTTGACGTTACCACAAATGATCGCACAGAGGCTTGTTCTTGAAAAAGTTATTATAGAGAATATATTTTTCTTGATTTCTATGGGTTTATACTGTAAAAGAAAAATTATTTTTGCTTGAGGGAAATAAATTAAATTGCTTTGTCTTGTTTAAGTTTAAAATGGAGACTAGAACAGATTGTTGAGTTTGCTGTTATGGATGGTTTATATATTTCTAAATAAATTAAGTTTGTTACGGTAACATTTTGTTTGACTTTTATTAAAATATATTTCTCCTTCTATCCAAAAGATACGTGAGCACAGATAAAGTTAGCGTTTTGTAACACTCCGGAAATTTTTTAAGTGTTTTAAGACCATTAAAAAGATTGGCGGATGCTAATGATATCAATTCGGGTATGAACAAGACTGGTAATTTGAATGATCAATTGATCATGACAATATATGTATGAGGTTCATTAAAAATGGTTTAGGGTCTAAAAAGATCCCTAAGGCTAAGTCAAGTTGAAAATTTTCATAATAGACTAAAATTTCAAATGTGTACGCACAATACCTCACTTTGGACGAGCATATCTACATATATATGAGGATTTATGTGATGGACAACCTATCAAATTAAATATCTTTGAGTCTAGTTTCCAACACATCAAATCGTTTGTCATTTGGAGGAGTATACCGAAAGTTATGACAATTTTACTGGACCTGCGTCAGAGCGCGGCCTGAGCGCGCCCGCGCTAATCAGAAAGTTTCTGCCTCGTTAGCGCAGCCTGAGCGCTCCCGCGCTAATACCTGACCTCTAAATACCCCCAATGACGGGAAAAGAGAGGGTTTAAGTCATTTTTCAAGGCTAGGGCATCCTCTCCATCACCCATCCGGTCAAGACTGCAAATACACTCATAAGGTGAGTTTTTAAGTGTGTTTAATGGTGATTTCACTTATCAATCACTAGTTACAACATGTTTTTGATTGGATTATATATGATTTCTTCAAAATCTCAAAAATACCCCAAAAGTTACCTTTCAAGATTTGGTCTACTAGAGGTAATCTTTCACCTTAGACTCACATATATGGAGTTATTATGGAATAATAAGTATGAATCAAGTATTGGAACTCATGGTATGGTGATTGGAAGCCATAAATTCTTAATTTAAATGAATACCCATTGTAGAGATTTAAAGTTAATTGATTGATGGAATTTTGTTGGTTGGGTGTGAATGGTTGATCACACATGTGATGTTATGAGTATAAGTTGTTAAAGAATAATGGTGGGATGATTTGTTGGGATAAGCTAATTCTATGGTTAAGAGATGTAGTCAAATGTGCACACATAGTGTTTGATGAAATGCCTACATGAGGTGAACCCACAAATATCTTTCTAATTAAGGCTCTTTTTGTCATGTTTCTAAATAGATTGAAGTTGCTAGAATTTCCGAAATATTGTAGTAAGGTAAGGAAAGCTCAAGAAAGATTTGGAGCCTTTAGAAGTTGATTTGGGAGGCAAGCGTGTTGCAGAATAATTCCGGACTAGTTTTGAGGTAAGTAATTTCTATAAATCCTGTCCTGAGGGTATGAAACCCCGGACTATGCACCCTTTCACGGGTTTTGAAATACAAATTGAAACTTGGGAAATATATTCCCTACTTAGGCAACTATTGAGTTGCGAAATCGATTTTTAAGCCTTTGCTTAATTAATATTTATATATTATGATATGTTTTGGGCTGTAAGCCGTGGTTGGGGCCTAGTGCCGACTTGTTCACCCTTTGAGGGTTGTGTTTACTATATTTTCCTCACTGATATGCTATGATTTTACACTCAGTCTTTTCCTGGTAAATTGTTTTGACACTCGGAGTATTTTGATACTATTTATTAAAAAATAAAATACTGTTTTGGGTCGAGAACCCGGAATGTTTATGGACTAAGGGCAAATTGAGAGTGTCTGACTGAGTGATGTGAGGAGGCTTCCAGGCCTTATGAGTGATGTGAGGAGGCTTCCAGGCCTTATGAGTGATGTATAGTGATTTTGCTTCTAGATGGGATCAAATGGAAAGTTCTTGGCGAGTTGGGTACGTAGTTGTTGTGGCTAGGAAGGGAGAATGAAGTTCTCATATTTATCATAGGATTTCATGGCGTATGCGGTATTTTGTGTATAGTGGAGAGTGGCATATGTGAGGTCACAGTTCAGTTCTGGAAGGAAGGTCAGAACAGGCAGTTTCAGATGATTAGGTAAAGGATACAACTATTGGGTGGCTGGATTAGAGTATACACTCGTAAAGGACAATGCGTTTAAGGCAATGTGGGTGAATGAGGGTGCTTCATTGGTGTTACGACGCTCTTTTGTTGGATCGACTGCTGATATTCAAGTTTGTTTGGTGGAACGTAGGAATTATGGGGGTATCCCTCGTGGGATGATAAATTATTAGGGGTGTGTTATATATTGAGTGGTGGAATTGGGATCAGATATGGTAATTTGTGCGCTTCATGGACCTTGAGACTAAGAGTTCTAATAAACAGATCATTTCTGTGGTTGCGAGAGGGTATAACATGTCACGACCCGAAATCCCACCTTTCAGACCGTGACTGCGTCTAACGTTGAACCCGCTAGACAAGCCAACGTACACAACACTTTGACATTTATAACAATAACATAACAGTAATAAAACCAATTAACCTTCCAACCTCTACTGAACATTTCTCGAATTCATTAATGTC
>ML264512.1:1704-73750 GCA_005239495.1 Nicotiana undulata
CCCCCCCCCCCCAGATGAACTCTATGAAAAACCGGGGTGTCTCTGACCCATTGCATTAAAGTTATAGTTTTCCACAACATTCACTTCCACAGTTGAGGCTTGACACTCATAAGTAGGGTGTCTTCTTCCACATATATCACAAGCTGCATGAGGCTCACTTTGTATTGTAGCCAATGTCAACTTCTGTATTTCCTTAGCCATAGCATCAAGTTGTACCTGCACAGATGTGTTAGCATCAACCTAGTGAACACATGTCGATCTTCTTCTTTCAGCACTCTCAAAGAGCCACTAATTTGCATCTTCAGACAAATCATCAAGAGTTGTAACTATCTCATTGGAGTCTTCTTGATTAACGGGCCTCTAGCTGCATTGCTCAATGTTCTACGTGAGGCCGGCCTCAAACCATCCTTAAAGTCCTGGAGTTGCATCCAGAGTTCAATCCCGCTATGTTGACACTTTCTGACTATCTCCTTACACCTTTCCCATGCTTCAAACACAGTTTCAAGAAATTTTCTAGCAGAAGTTATGGATTTCTCTTCTAAACTTGCCCGTTTTAGCTGATGAGAAATATTTATCAAGAGATTTTTTGGTCATCTCATCCCATGTTATAATCGATCCATTAGGTAAACTTCCAAGCCATAGATTTGCATCATCTTTGAGTGAGCAGGGGAATGCCCTTAAGTAAACTGCATCTTGTGACACACCATTGTATTGAAAAGTGTTCATAATCCCCTCGAAGTCCATTAGATGGTTGTTTGGATATTTGTTCATCTTCCCTTTGAAGACACAACAGTTTTGAAGGGTTTGGAGCAACCCTTGCTTCAAATCAAAATTATTAAATACTATTGGAG
Organism: Nicotiana undulata; assembly: GCA_005239495.1. Lineage (NCBI taxonomy): Eukaryota > Viridiplantae > Streptophyta > Magnoliopsida > Solanales > Solanaceae > Nicotiana > Nicotiana undulata. Next base: position 2,556 of record ML264512.1, read on the forward strand.
GAGGTCTCACACTTTACAATCCTTGGTTGTAGACCGGTCTAGCATAATCTCCAAGTGATCTCCCAGCCTCGGGAGCTATATTTCCAAACTGATCTGCAACCAAGGGTTGATTTTGAGCAATTCTCCTACCCTTCTCTTCATCATAGCCAATTTGTGTATCTCTAAGAACTGCTTCCTCAACTCCCGTGCAACTTGTTCTTGTCGTTTGGCTGCCTGTCTTGCAACCAAATCTACATTATTATCATCTCCAGCCATATTTTCCTTGGTTGAGGATTGCCCAACCTTTCCTGATGTCTCGGTGAGATTTCTTTCCTTCCTCAACTGTCGCAGTTGTTTTTCAATTTCTGGTTTGTATGATAGCACTTCTTTCTTAGAAGATCGAGTCATGCATCACTCTTACCTGTAACCTACGCACAATCAAAGAACACCAACCGTAAAAAGGAAAATTTAAAAATAAAATGAAAAATTCCTGAATTAGCAGTACAAACTATTTCAAACACTATTTATTGCCAATCCCCGGCAACAACACCAAAATTTAACGAGCGCAAAACACACACTTTAATATGCTCGTTAGTTTAATGTAGTATACTCTAATATCGTATCCACTTGGAATTGAGTTAAACAGTATTCTTTTAGTTTGTGGTTAGATTGCTATCCAAGATGATCAAGAGACTTTTATGATTTCTAACTAAAACTTACTAAGATCTAAACTATTGACTAATGATAATCAAAATAAAGATAAGCAAGGAAGTTATGAGTGGGAGAAAATAGGGGTTGATAGAATATGTGGAAGATAATTGTTTGTGATCTTTGATAGAATATGTGGAAGATAATTGTTTGTGGTCTAACTCTAGATAATTCACTTATAGTATTTAAGTGAGTCTCTAATTCACTCAATTATTAGTTCAAATGTTTAGTAGAAACTCCTCTCTCGATTAAGTCTCAACCTCACGAGATGAACCAATTCAAGCTCGGTGAATATATGCAAGAATTCGCAGTGAATTGGTCTTTAGGAGAACCTCCATCGATTATCCTCCTAACTAGATTTAATCAATGATTTAACTAGAATATTTAGATTACTAAGATGAATCTACGAATTCAACCAACATTACAATTTTCACGACCCAAACCGATGGGCCGCGATGGGTGCTCTAGTCCTACCTGTCGAACACCCTTAAGCATGCGACGAATATATGAACCTGAATAACATCTGCTGAATTACGAGAATAACATGCGTGAGGAAAACCTGTCCAAAAGAAAAATATACATATACGCGGGAAATACGCAGGGCGAGCCGGCAAGGCTGCTATAGACAACTACATGTCCAAAACTAGAAGCCAACAAGGCCACATACTACCCGACTATACATGACTGTCTACATACCTCTAATAGAATATACAACTATACCAGAATGGGAATGGGCTTTGTCATACCCATATATAAACAAACCTATCGTACCAAAATCCAAAGCAACTCCGGATCAAATGGAGAACACCAACTCACGATGATCAAGGATCCCAAGAAGGGGGATCATCTGCTTGTCTACCTGCACCTGCGGGCATGAAACACATGCCCCGGGAAATAGGGCGTCAGTACAAATAATGTACTGAGTATGTAAGACATAAAAATTAGTACATAAAAGACATAGATGAAATATGGAATAAAGAAATCCACCTGTAAGCCTGAATAACTTTATAAATTTTGAAACATTTATAATGTCATGCACGTGCGTATAAATGTCGTGTCATGCATAGGTATAGGTGTACATAACATCATCAAGCCTTTGAGGGTATCCCATCATATCGTCTCAGCTACTATGGGCAACATCATCAACATATACCAACTGATCAGGTGGTGGTGCGTATATAACGCGGTAACCTTTTCCCATATCCCATATACATATAAATACGCGTATATAACGCCATCTGGTCATGGGTCAATATACATGTATAAACGAATGAAATGCATGAAAATATGTTAATAATATCAATATTCCTTTCGGATAAACTTTATCAACTGCGTATTATTCTGAGACCCATGAACAGAAGATATAATAATATGTCATATGGAGAATCAAGAACATCGAGACCCCTAGTAGTTCTATGAATAGAGTTGTTTATGAAAGCTGTGTGTTTGCTCGTTTCTTCTGTATCATTTGGATCATGCCAAAAAGAAAGAAAGGATAGCCTTAACATACCTGAGTCGATTCTCTTTGAGAAAGATTACACCGTACTCCCTTAATATTGCAAAATCTCACGTTAATTAAAATGCTCTGAAATCTCGGCTTTGAAATATTGAAGACGCTATGGAATATCACATTTGAATTCTTGAAGATTCTTGGAAATCTCACGTTAATTAAGAATTGAGATGTGATTCTTATGTCTTTAAGACATATAATGGTTCTCTTTTTCTAAACTAATAGGTGACTCACGTTAAGACTTGTCCAATACTCTAATCTTGCCACATATTTTAATGACTTAAGAGTCATTCATGGGGATAAGGGGTGCTGCCACGTGGGGGAGGGTTAGTCTTATCCAACTATTTCTTAATTAAATAGTTATTCTCCCATTAATTAATTACCCACATAATTAAGAATTATCTCAAATTACTTAATATATTACTCACTTTCAATATACTTTACATACCATACTATCGTGTTCACGGGTATCTTGTATAGCACTAGTCCATAAATACCAAGTATTATGGCGTGGATCGTATTTTATCCCAAATCGACAACCTTCAATGAAACTCTTTTTCTTTAATTCGTTTACCCTTTTATCCTTAACGGCACTTACTCATCGCTTGTTATAAATAGCATAAATACGTTAACCTCAAGATAATCTCATCCCCGAGTCTACGTCGATTAACTGAAGATGAAACTTTAATGTACGAAAACGCGAAATGTAACATCTTTCCCCCCTTAGAAACATTCGTCCTCGAATGTTTAACTCCACAGGATCTATTTCAACTTTGGCAAACTCGCCTTGTAACAATACTACCACTGACCTTTTTAGTAGAAACTCAATAATTCAATGCCACATAGGACCACAATCATCAATAAGGACAATGAACTCACACGACCAATAACAATAACTAACACATGAATCCATACACGTACCTTAAGGTTGTAATGTCTCAGTCGGACCCTCCTTTGGAAGAGAAAATAAGTGAGGATATCTAGACTTCATGTCTTCTTCGGCCTCCCAAGTCATTTCTTCCACATTGTTGTTTCTCCAAATTACTTTCACTGAAGCTACATCTTTTGTTCTGAATCTCTGAACCTGTCTGTCTAATATAGCAATGGGAGTTTCTTCATATGATAGCTTCTCTGTGACCTGAACGTCGTCAACTGACATGATTCAGAAAGGATCTATGATTCATTTACAGAGCATAGACACATGAAAGACTGGATGTATAGACTCCAAGTCCGAAGGCAAGTCTAACTCATATGCTGCCTGGCCTACCTTGCGTATGATCCTATATGGTCCAATATACCGAGGGCTAAGTTTTCCTTTCCTACCGAACCTCATGACACCTTTCATCGGTGATACCTTTAGGAATACCTAGTCGTCAACCTGAAACTCCAAGTCTCACCGTCGATATCCGCATAAGACTTCTGACGGCTTTGAGCTGCTAATAGCCTTTCCTGTATAAGCTTATTTTCTCGATTTCCTGTTGTACCAATTCTGGTTCTACTAACGTAGTTTCCCCAACATCGAACCACCCTATAGGTGACCTACACTTTCGTCCGTAAAGAGCTTCGTATGGAGCAATCTAAATACTAGGATGGTAGCTATTATTATATGCGAACTCAATAAGCGGCAGATGATCATCCCAGCTACCTTTGAAGTCTATCACACAAGCTCGTAACATATCCTCAAGTGTCTAAATAATACGTTCAACATGTCCGTCTGTCTGGGGGAAATGATCTACTAAGACTTACCAGAGTCACCAATCATTTTTGGAAGGACCTACAGAAGTTAGCTGTAAATTGAGCTCCTTTATCCGAGATAATAGATACAGGTACACCATGCAGTCATACTATCTCCTTAATATAATGCCTTGCATAATCCTCTGCAGAATATGTAGTCTTAACAGGCAGTAAATGGGCTGACTTTGTGATCCTATCAACAATCACCCATATCGAATCGAGCTTACACTGGGTATGAGGTAAGCCTACGGTGAAATCCATATTGATTACTTCCCATTTCCAAGTACGAATATCCATAGCCTGCAATAATCCACCGGGTTTTTGATGCTCAATCTTAACCTGCTGACAGTTAGCCATTGTACGACTTTCACACGGTCTATGATGGTGATATCCTCGATGGCCTTAATCTTATCGGGGTTGATTTCTATTCCCCGATTCGACACCATGAAGTCGAGGAATTTTCCCAAGCCAACCTCGAAAGCACATTTTTCGGGGTTAAGTTTCATGTTGTATTTCCTCAAGATTTCAAATGTTTCATGAAAATGAGTCAAATGGTGGTCCTCTGCGCACAGGGACTTAACTAACATAACGTCAATGTAAACTTCCATTGATTTACCTATATGTTCTTCGAACATTTTGTTAACTAGGCGTTGGTATGTAGCTCCTGCATTTTTTAGCCTGAAGGGAATTACATTGTAACAATAAGTTCCATACTTAGTGATAAAATAAGTCTTTTCTTGGTCTTCCGGGTCCTTCTGGATTTGATTGTACCCAGAATAGGTGTCGAGAAAGGTAAGGATCTCGTGGCCAGCCGTGGCATGGATCATGCGATCGATGTTAGGAAGTGGAAAGGAATCTTTCGGACATGCTTTGTTCAAGTCCTTATAGTCTACACACATTTTAAGTTTGTTCCCCTTTTTGGGGATTACGACTACATTAGCTAACCATTCGTGATATTTTACTTCCCGAATGGATCCTATTTTGAGAGGTTTGGTTACCTCGTCCTTTATGAAAGCGTGTTTTACCTCTGACCGAGGTATTCTCTTTTGCTTTATCGGTCTGAACTTGGGATCCAGGCTCAATCGGTGAGTTGTTATCTCCGGTAGGATTCCTGTCATGTCTAAATGGGACCATGCAATGCAATCCATGTTATCAATAAGGAATTGAATGAGTTTTTTCCTGAGTTCGGGGGTCAACCCCATTTCCAGGTATACCTTTTGCTCGGTATATACTTGATTAATATCACATGTTCCTGCTCCTTGACCGTTGACTTGGTTGAATCTGATTCTTCGGGAACAACGAAAGTTCAAGGAGTAAGAAAATCCTCTTCTTCTTCTTCGATTACTTGTTTCTCCGATTCGGTCGAGGCTGGGACAGTGATTTCTATTTGGTCGTCTGCTTATCTTTGGTGCTAGATTTATCTGAGGTCGAAGGTGTTGATATCTATGTCACCTCGTCGACTGCAAACATTTCCTTTGCAGCGTGTTGTTCCCCGTAAACTATTTTCAAACCATCCATTGTTGGGAACTTCATCATTTTGTGAAGGGTCGACGGTACTGCACTCATGTTGTGGATCCAGGGCCTTCCGAGCAGTGCATTATATCTCATGTCGCATTCGATGACATGGAATTTTGTATCTTGGATAGTCCCGACCACGTTTACTAGTAGGATTATTTCACCCTTCGTTGCTCCACTTGCCATTTTGAAGCCGTTTAGGACTCGAGATGCAGGTACAATTTGGTCCTACAGACTGAGCTACTCTACGACCCTCGATCTGATTATGTTTGTTGAGCTACCTGGATCCACTATGATAGTTTCTAGGAGTCCACCACTGTAAAGAGACTTGGTCCTTTACCAGTTCCCTCAGAGTTATAAATAGAGACAGTAAGTAAAAGAGGCACAGGATGTTTACGTGGAAAAATCCCAACTCAAGGGACAAAAACCACGACCTACACTAGTAGGATTTCAACTTCACTAACTTGTAATATCAACTATTACAAGCCACTTTGTAATGACTTTCTTACAAAGACTTTGACATACTAACTTTTAATACACTTATTTCAAGCCACTTTGTTACTCACTAGTTACAAAGACTTTAACTTATGACTACACCAGTCACAACACAAACACTGATGGTTTATGCTTTTAAGATTCCTAACACAAAGATTCTAAGAAAGCATGATAGGATGCAATAGAAAGCAAAATACAAGATTACAACTAAACTAATGGACACCTAAGAACACGTAGTGAAACTAGTCCGTCTTAGTGGAGTTGTCTTCTTGTTCTTGACACACTTGAGCCTTCAATGCTGGAGCAGGTCTTTAATGCTCTTGAGAATGTTAGTAAATGCTCAAGTGAATGTCTTTTTTGTCTCCAAACAATATGTTATTTCCCTAGGACATCCAAAGAAGGATACCCATTCTTAGTTGGTAAACTCTTTAACCAATGGGAAGTGACTGCTGCACTGTTACTGCACTGTAGCGTGAACAATTACAGGCAGTCACTTTCTGTCACAGCTTTCCAACTGTAGAGTTGACTTGTACTTCTGTCAGGGGAATGTCAAGGGATCGGGTCCCTAAACTGTTTCCTGTGAGTTCAGTGTACACTACCTAGATTTCTTGAGATCATGCTGACTGGTTGTGCTGGTTACGTATCAGGTCCTTTATCTAGTTCTTTACATAAATTTTTTTTTTAATCATCAAAACATAAGACTAACCCATCAATTTCCCCCTTTTTGATGATGACAAAGTTTTAAAATTGACGCACAGTTATATGGTCTAACTTAACTAGATAAAGTAACAGGGCCCCATATTGTTCCCTCTATCTATGTGCTTCCCCCTTACTCCCTACCATCAATTATCTTCCCCCTTTTGGCATCATAAAAAGCTACAATCAGACAGAAAGCATAAAGAAATCTAACATAGCTAACTCATGCGCCATGTGTGCACACAACATGATAGAAAATAGAAAGATAACAGAAATAGGAAACATATAGAGCAAAAGAAAGCTGATTCATTAATAGCAAAAAGAGCTTCATACATAGAAGTCTTTTCTCAGGACAACAAAGACTTAATTTGGACTGTTTAAAATGGGAGCAGCTAGGTAAATTCCAATTTCCAAACACACAAAAAAAACAAAGTAAAACTATGAGCCACAATCATCAAAAACATAGGAGGACAGGACATAGACGGAATCCTAGGGGCACTAGAAGAGGAAGGCTTGAAGGAGGAGGAGGCAGCCAGAGTCTTGAGAACCAAATCCATGTGGGCATTTGCAGACATTTGTTCCTCCAGAAGTTTCTCCCGCAAGTTCTCAACCTGATGTCTGATCTTAGTGTTTTCTTTTGTCAGGCGGGAAACATCCTTATTGGAAGGAGTAATAGTACCAGGTCCCTCAGCGGCCTGACTCAACTGAGTCTCCAAGATAGCATTCTGAGCCTTCAACTTCGTGACCACTTCATTTGCATCATTCATCGCATTGATCAATTGAGATATTGTTGAAGTTCTACCCCCAGCTTTCTCAAAATATTCACATTTCTCTAAGGTCGTCTTTGAGAATGTTTGCTTGCGGGTCCCTACTCATGGGTTTTCAACAGGCACCTTGTAGAACTCAAATACCCGAGTAAGTAGGAAACCATACGGGAGCCCATGATTACCGTCCTTGACAGTCACCACCTTCCTCATGTGTTCAATCATAAGTGCATAAAGATTTATAAGGGTAAATGAATCAAGGGCCTCCATCAATGTTAAATCAGCCTTAGAGGCAATCGATCTCCTTTCAGTACGGGGGAGGAGTACCTTATTCACCAGTTCAAACAGAAGATGGTAAATAGGGAGAATAGCTTTCTTGTGGACCCATTCCCCCTGCTGAATTGTGCCTTCCTTTACAATGGCTCGCCGAAAGTTTCCCTCACAAGCAGCAGCATCAGTTTTCACAGAAAACATTCCCTTAGTTGGAACTTGAAGGACTGTTCCCAAAGCAACGTTGTCGAATACAATGTCAACTCCTTTAACCATAACACATATATGATCCCCAGCAGTGGTGAAGAGGGAAGCATAAAATTCCTTCACAGCATCCTCATACACCCTAGTCACAGTCACGTTGAAGAGATGGTCCCACTTTTGGAACTCAACCATTGCTACAATTTGTCTCATTCCAGTCATATCATAGATCTCAGGATCAAAAATCCGACCCCATAACACCCTTTGACTTCTCACTTTCTCCTGCCATCTACCACTGTCACTGGGTATAGTATTCAATGAACCCGGTCCCTCAACAGTTTCCATTTCCCTTTTTCTTTTCCCTAACTTGACAACATACTTTCCCTTTTTACATTCAACAGACACAGATTCTTTGGTAGCACCTCCAAAAACCACAACTCGCTTTAGCTTCTCACTACTCTTCACAGGTGACACACGTTGGTTCTTTAGCCCTTCATCTGAAACTTCAGCAACAGACTTTTTAGAGTTAGATTTCCTTGTCACCAGGGAACTTGGTTCCTCTTCTGCATCCTCTTCTACCTCCACCCCATGGATAGTTTCATTCACCACCACGTTCTCTTCCTTCATCAGTCTCTTCTTCTTCTTCTTTTTTACAGCTTTTCTTGCTCTTTTCAAGAGCAGAGTCAAAGGCCTCCTTCTTTTGCAACCGAGTGGATGGTCGCTTGGAAGATGACTCGAAAGTAACCACTTTTTGGAGAAGCTTGAAGCGAGAACTCAAGACCATCTCATCCTCATCATCTTCGTTAGTAGGCTTAGAGAGGGGATGAATGGACTCTAGAGGGGGTGGATAGAAGATAGGTTCCTCGTTGGTTTCTGCGGGAGGAGAAATTGGTTCCTCACCAGACTTGTTTTTGGCAGAATCATGAACAGGGGATTCAAACAGGACCATGGTCCCCTCATCTCCTAAGAATGGAGGTTCTTCCACCTGAGGCTCAGGAAGGGGAGAAGCTCCTTCAGAATGAAGACTCTCATAAGCAATGGCCATAATTGTATTGGTAAAAAGGGCTTCACGCGTGTAATAATTCTTAATTACTCAGCCAGTTATGTGGAGCAATTAAAAACATGACAGCTGTACAAGATTCTGTAATGAGGAACGAGGCAAAGAGGCACGGTCGGAATGAATCTAGACAGAGCTACGAGCAGATTCAGAGATCTTCAATTAATGATCCACTCATTAAACAACCTTCACGCGACAGTTACGCTTACTCTTTGTAATGTTACATTAATGTCATAATTAGTCATTAATGTGCGATCATTGTAAAAGGTAGATGTTATATTAAGAAATTCCCTATATAAGGGAATAAAATATAACTTGTAAGGGGCATCTGAACTACGATTATAATACACTTTACTTTCTGTGCATCTCATTATTTTCCATTTACTTATTTATTCGCAATTATCATTATTACCTTGGTTATCAGAAACCCGCGTTCATCCTAAAAATAGCTTTGGTCAAAGGATCTAATTCTTTGGTTAAACAAATTGGTTCTGTTATCGGGAATCTGATAATCTTTGTTTACTTTTCAAGCAATATCCTCTGAAATATGTCGAACCCCAACAACAATAACCAACAAAGGGATGGAACTCTATCACCCGCAGGAACCCCACGAGGTTTAAGGGAGAAATCCCCAGAAAGATCCAACAACAATAATAATGGTAACGATCAAACTGTAGAACAAGATCAAGTAAAGCAAATGATTGCAGAGTATGTAAGCCAGGCTTTGCAAGAATTCGCGAGGGGATTACCGACAGCGTCACCATCAACACCACCCCCAAATAATACCATCTCCGTGAAAAATCCTCAGTCTGGCTTGGCAAACTCAGGAAGGGGAGATACTCCTAATGAATCTCTCGAAACGAGACCAGGTATGTCTAATAGATCTGAATTACAAACTTTATTACTAACCTTGCAGAAACAGGTGAAGGAACAAAATGATCGAATCGAACAAATTCCTGGAGTGCCACCTGTTATCAAAGGCATTGACGTTGATAGATATTCTCAACAACCTTAGAAACCAAGCGCAACACCCTTGCCTATTCCCAAGAAGTTCAAAATGCCTGATGTTCCTAAGTATGACGGGACAACCGACCCACACGACCATGTGACTGCTTTTACCACCGGAGTTAAGGGCAACGACTTAAAAAAACAAGAAATTGAGTCGGTCTTAGTCAAAAAGTTTGGATAAATACTTACCAAAGGAGAACTAACCCGGTATTCTCTTCTCCCTGAAAACTCTATTGATTATTTTGCTGAGCTTGTAGATTCCTTCATAAAAGCACACTCCGGTGCGCAAAAAGTGGAGAAAAGAATGGAGGACATATTTAAAATAAAACAAGGAGACACGGAACTACTCCGTGAATTTGTAGACAAGTTTCAATGAGAAAGAATGCTACTACCAAGGGTGCCTGATAATTGGGCAGCCATGGCATTTGCAAGCAACTTAAATGACAAAAGTTCAGAAGCCACGAGAAGACTCAAGGAAAGCTTGAGAGAATTCCCAGTTACGACATGGAATGATGTCTATAACAGGTACATCACCAAGCTTCGTATAGAAGAAGATACCATTTCTCATTCAAAAGACGAAGATCATATCAATTCCAGACGTTCCGAATCAGACAGAAGATCAAGTAAAAGCAGGTACGATCCTTATATGGGACCTTCGGGACGAGAAACTTGTCCCAGGTTCAAAAACACTCGGTCAGAATATATACCATCAAGCAGAGATGTGGGCTCATCCTCATCAAGATCCAGAAAGGATCGAGATGAACGAACTAGAGGTAATGCACTAATTGGGGATCACACCTTCAATGTAAGTACTTCCGAACTAGTTTTAGTATTAAGAAATATGGGTGATAAGGTTCGATGGCCCAAAGAAATGCGGTCAAACCCAAATAAAAGGAACCCAGATTTCTGGTGCGAATTCCATAATGATCATGGACACAGAACTGCAGATTGTAGATTTTTACAAGGTGAAATAGAACAATTATTGAAACAAGGCTACTTAACAGAATTGTTTAGTGAAAAGGGTAAGCAAACATACATGAAGAACATGCAGGAGCCCCCAAAACCTCTATCTCCAAAAAGAACTGTCAACGTGATACACGGAGGTGAAGAAGTAAACGGAGTGGTTTGCAAAGTAGCCACGAAGTTCACAATTACACACGAAAAGCGGGTTCGTGAAAAACTGGAAGCAGACAATATAACCTTTGATAAGGCAGATATTAGCGGATTAATGCTCCCCCACAATGATGCTCTGGTAATATCCTTACTTATTCATGACACTAACGTTAAAAGAGTGATGATTGATCCAGGTAGTTCAGTCAATATTATTTTGCTAAGAGTCGTGGAAAATGCTATTGGGGAATCAAGTAATCCGAAAGCCACGAGCCATATCAGGGTTTGATAACTCTACGGTTATAACCAAAGAGGAAATTGAACTTAACACTTATGCTGAGAGAGTGATACAAAATACCAGGTTCCAAGTCATCGATACTGACATGGCTTATAACGTAATCATGGGAAGACCATGGATCCACGACATGAAAGCAGTACCATCCACCTTGCATCAGGTAATTAAATTTCCTTCCGAATGGGGAATTCAACAAATTAGAGGCGATGAAAAAACCGCGAGAAATATAAATTCCGCGGTACACTACAACAAAAAGGTATAAGTGGAAGAATCAAATGATAAGGAAATCTCCCAAACGGAAAATGTTGCCCAAACATGTATGGAAGATATCACTACCCAAATAGGTACGGAAGATATTATTGCAGAAACAGGTACGAAAGGATATAGCCATGAGAAGGTGCAAGTCACCACAGAAGAAGTACCAAACCACACAGACATGGATTCCAGACCTGACGTCATTCAGGAACCGAAGGAAGATGAACACATCAAAACAACCACGGAAGAGCTCGAAGCTGTTCCATTGTTCGAACAAAAGCCTGGACAGAAAGTTTACATAGGCACGAAGCTGAGCCCAAGCCGAAGAGATAAATTAATTGATTATTTAAAAGCTAATGTCGATTGCTTTGCATGGTCCTATTCAGACATGACAGGTATACCTCCAGATATGATGACTTATAAACTAAATGAAGATCCATCCTTCATACATGTTAAGAAGAAGAAGAAAGCAAGGACCATTCAAGAACCAAGTGATTGACGAAGAGGTACAAAAACTCTTGAAAATTGGTTCAATACGTGAGGTAACATACCCTAACTGGTTAGCTAACACTATAGTGGTGCCTAAAAAGAATGGTAAATGGAGAGTATGTGTAGATTACACTGATTTAAATAAAGCATGCCCCAAAGATTCATTTCCATTACCACATATAGATCAAATGATTGATTCCACTGCAGGTCATGAATTATTAAGCTTTCTAGATGCGTACTTTGGTTATAATCAGATTAAAATGGATCCCTCGGACGAGGAAAAAGCTTCCTTTATTACAAACAGGGGGACATATTGTTACAAAGTCATGCCTTTTGGCTTGAAAAATGTTGGAGCCACGTATCAAAGGCTAGTAACCAAGATGTTCCGGGAACATATGGGGAAGACGATGGAAGTTTACATTGATTACATGCTGGTGAAATCAACACATGCGGAGGATCATTTCCAGCACCTCTCTATTACCTTTGAAATTTTACGCATGTATAATATGAAATTGAATCCAGAAAAATGCGCCTTTGGTGTAGAATCAGGTAAATATTTGGTCTTCCTTGTATCAAATAGAGGAATAGAGGTAAATAGCGCTCAAATTAAAGCTATTGAAGAAATACCTGATATACTTACGAACACAAAGGAAGTTCAAAGACTAACGGGCAGAATTGCAGCCTTAGAAAGATTTATTTCTAGGTCTTCCGAGAAAAGCTTTAAATTCTTTTCAGCTCTCAAGAAGCAAAATCAGTTCGAATGGACTGGAGAATGTCGACATGCTCTCAAAGATCTGAAGGCTTATCTATCAAAACCCCCCGTTGCTATCAAAGCCAAAAGAGGGGGAGAGGTTGTATATCCACCTTGCTGTTGCAGAAATTGTCGTAAGTGCAGTATTGGTAAAGGAAGACAAAGGTAAACAATCTCCAATTTATTATGTAAGGAAGACTTTATTAGACGCTGAAACTAGATACCCACATCTAGAAACATTACCCTTGGCTCTAATTATGAAATCTAGAAAATTAAGACCATATTTTCAATGGCATCCAATCACTATTGTGACCTCTTATCCATTAAGAAATATCTTGCATAAACAAGAATTGTCAGAAAGGTTAGCCAAATTGTCCATAGAATTAAGCGAGCATGACATAATGTATCAGCCTAGGAGTGCAATAAAGTCTCAAATTTTAGTTGATTTTGTCGTTGATTTTAATAATAGCATTGTTCCTAAAGTGGAAAAAGAGTTACAACTCTTTAACGGTGTTAATCCGGGTCTATGGACCCTATTTACTGATGGTTCTTCTAATGTAAAAGGTGCCGGCTTAGGCATAGTCTTAATATCACCCACAGGTCAAAAGACGCGGCAAGATATCAAATGTTATCCTATAACTAACAATGAAGTGGAGTACGAAGCTGTCATTGCAGGGCTGGAACTGGCACGAGAATTCTCAATCGAGCAAATCGTAATCAAAAGTGACTCTCAACTAGTAGTAAATCAGATGCACGAGACTTATATTGCTCGGGAGACTCGGATGCAACAGTATCTAGAAAAGGCACGAGATCTCGTAAGGCAATTCAAAACGTGGAAGGTAATACAAATACCTAGAGAGGAAAATGCATAAGCAGATGTGTTGGCTAACCTCGCAGCAGTTAGGGAAGTAACAAATGAAGACAATACAATTGTCATCCATCTGTTCCATTTAGCAATAGACCAAGATAAAAATGAGGTAACTTTTAACAATTTAACCTGGGATTGGAGAAACGAAATTTTAAATTTTTTGCAGAATGGAACCGTACCTGAAGACAAAAAAGCGGCTCAAGCACTTCTTCGAAAAGTTGCTCGGACCTAACCGAAAAAAGTCCGTGATGAGGGAAGTCCATGAAGGACAATGTGGAAATCACACAGGAGCAAGATCTTTGGTCAAAACCCTAATCAGAGCTGGGTACTATTGGCCTAAGATGGAAGAATAAGCTGAGGGCTTCGTAGCCAAATGCGACAAATGCCAACGATTTGCTAACAACATGCACCGACCAACAGAGTTATTGCACCCAGTGATATCGCCATGGCCGTTCATGAAATGGGGGATGGACATAGTGGGACCCCTTCCCGTAGCTAAAGGAAAGGTATGTTTCTTACTCGTGTTAACTGACTATTTCACGAAATGGGTGGAGGCAGAAGCCTCTAAACAAGTGCGAGAAAAAGAAGTAAAAAGCTTCATATGGAGAAATATAATATGCCGATTGGAATACCGAAGGAGATCGTATGTGATAATGGCCCGCAGTTCATAAGCTCGCAAATCACAGAATTCTTCGAAAGCTAGCAAATCAAACGAATTACTTCAACACCATATCACCCCGTGGCTAATAGGCAAGTTGAATCAACGAATAGGGTCATCATCAACAACCTAAAGAAAAGGTTAGATAAAGATAAGGGAAATTGGCCTGATGAATTACCGGTAGTGCTACGGGCTTACAGAACAACTTCAAAAACAGCCACGGGAGAAACTCCATTCGTGCTTGTTTATGGCTCATAAGCCTTAATACGGGTGGAGATAGGCAAACAAAGCATAAGGTTTACAACAACCACGGAAGATACAAACAGCGACGAGTTGAGAACTAATCTGGACTTGCTCGAACAAAGAAGAGAAGTCACGTTGATACGTATGGCAGCTCAAAAGCAAATCATAGAGCGTTATTACAACCGGAAAGCTCACCTCAGATACTTCAAAATTGGGGACTTCGTTCTCAAGAAATTCTTCCAATCAACAAAAGAAGATGGTGCGGGAAAGTTCAACCCAAATTAGGAAGGACCCTAAAAAGTCCGAGGCATCGCTGGGAAATGCGCCTATGAGCTGGAAGCTATGGATGGCAGGATCTTACCAACAAGCTGGAATGCCATCCATTTGAAGAAGTATTACTTCTAAGGAAAAGGAATACCCCCGGTCAAGTATCACTACGTTCGATTTCATATTTGTACAGTTAAAATTTTACTAACCATTTTAGATGATAGGCAAAAAGCTAACCCATCACCAGATGATGATATTAGACCTGCAAAGACGCGTGGAAGTAACTGAATTCCCGGTCTAGGGTTACACTTTCTGATGGACGTGTTAAAGGGTTAAGCAGTCATCATCTAAAAACTATATACCTTCGAGTCCCGTATGTTTTTCCTTTTCAGGAAAAGGACCACAAAGAAGGAATAATCAAGTGCTCGAGATTTCATTCTTCAAAGCTCAAGCACTTGGGGGACTATACAGTATGGAAGGCAAAGACGAAGCAAAGAAGACTATCAAAAAGTCAAAGCTCGAGCCTGAAGGTCCATCTACCCAACAAGTGAAGTGATACGAGCAAAGTCGAAAGAGCCAAAGACTCAAAAACAAAAAAGCCTGATTCAAAAACCTTCGAACAATGTTCATAGATGTAAACAAACGTTCAGGTTAAAGGGCAAAATATTAGTTACGAGGGAGAAATGCACATCTTTGTACTTATCTAGAAAACTGTTGTAACTAAAAACAATTGTGGATAAAGATCATCATCTTTGTCCTCATTCAGAAAACTGTTGTAACTAAAAACAGTTATGAAATCTTTGTACTCATATAGAAAAAAAGATCACTATCCTTGCATTTATTCAAGAAACTGTTATAAACAAAAAACAGTTACAAATGTAAAAGCATCACCCTCGTGTTTATTAAAAACTGTTGTCAATAAAAACAGTTACATGTAAAAACCCATACCTTAATGAAAACTGTTACAAACAAAAAATAGTTATTCCCTTGTATTAACTCGAAAAAACTGTTACATAAGCAAAACAGTTACGAAATACAAGTGTATATCAAACCTGTTAAAAGAAAACAGTTGCAACATGAGTTTTAGACGATAATCAAACACATGTAAAATGTTATGAAAGTTCGGCACAAAAAATTTCTTCAGAAACATTGTTAAACATGTGAAAAATTCCTATCTCTCTATTGCATTTTACACCATTATGAAGTTGAGACGTCTTCTTCATTAAGTGTCGATAAAAAAAAGGGCCCTCTTTCATAAAACCGTACCTACTACGAAAAGTTACAGATAATCCAAGCATTTTATATGCAAAACTCAGAGGTAAAACTTAAACCTCAAAAATGAAGCATGAAAAATACTTAAAGAGTGGAACAAAAACTCAAAACAAAAGTCATACTTGCATTAGTATACTAACGGCTAAGTAAACTAGGTATTAACTTATACTTAGCCGTATAAAGTTTATATACATTCAGGTGCCCCTAAGTTGTCATTTGGGGACTTAAAAGGATCCAAACTTACCCCCGATGGGACTGGGTGTAACCACCAATTGAAAAAAAAGAAAAAAAAAGAGGAACCAACTTCTTAAACATCTTTGGAAAAGGGATTGACTTCACTCGCAGAGGGAACAGGAGCATCTGGGGACAAAGAGACTTGAACAACAGAAGCCTCACCTTCAGGTGAAGAGAGATTTGAACCTTGATGAGCCTTCTCAATGGCCTCCTTGATTTTTGCAATTTCAGCATAAGTTTGAAACCCTCTTGGCTCATTTCAGTCAATGTGTCGAGGAGAGAGTTCATATACGACCAACTAACATCAACAACTGTCTTATCTTCAATAGCTTCGTAATCTTTTTCCCATAGCATAACCTCAGATCTTAGTTCGTCCCTCTCAGCCACATCAGCATCATTGGAGGCCCTTAAGGAGCGAGAGACCTTTCCAGGAGTTGAACTTTCTCCAAAGAGTTGCGGAGATCCTCCTGGGTCTGAGTAAGTAATTGCACAAGCGCGCCTGAATACTCCTCCTTTTGGTTCAGCAAGGTCTTCAAATTCCCGATCTCCTCAGAGGCACGAGACAGCTGCTCTGCAAATGAGGATTCAAGGACGTTCTTATCTTTTCCCGCCTGATCAGAAGATGTTTTCTCCATGGCCAAATCTGCCGTCATGACTCTCACTTGCTGCTCCAAGGTACATTTTTCTTCTTCTACGGTTTCCATGTCGAGCCTTAAGCTTTCATACTGCTCCCTCCAGTTATCTGCTTTAGCACGCTATTCTTTCACTTCCTGCTCCGTGTTAGAAACCCTCTTCATAAGCTCTGTGTCTATAAGATTGATCTACAAAAGAAAGTCATTTAGATATGTTAAATACATGTACAAGAATGAACACAAGAAAATGCATTTTACCTTTAAAGAAGTATGCACGAGTTCATTAGCCTATGTAAGGGAACTGTGGCTATCCAATTTAGCTCTCTCTGTTGGGCCTATCAATGGTTTCAACCACATATCAGGTTGGCCAGAATATTTAAAGAGACTACCCTCTGCTGGAACTTCTATCATCACCTGCCTTATCTCCCTGCTGGAAGACCCTACTTCTATAACAAAAGGCACGAAAGCAGGTAGAGATGCAGGAGCCACGGGCAAGGAAGTCTGAGGGGCCAAAAAAGCCATGGGAGATGGAGAAATGACAAGAACAGGAATAGCCACGGGAGCAGGAGAAATAACTGGAACAATTTAAGGGAGTTCTCTAAGACAAGGAGAGAAAACAGCCAAGGGAGCTTCATCAGCAACAGGACCAAAGCCTTCACAGAACAAATGGTCAACAGATTCACGCACGAGAAAGGGAGTAGCATCCTCGGAGGCAGAAAGTCCAACTTCAGGCACGTAAGGCACAATGACAGGTGTAGACTCGTCGTCTGAGACCACCTTCCTTCTGTGTGACCTATGGACCAAAGTGCCCTCCTCTTCCTCTTCTTCTTCTTCCGAGGTCCTTGACCCACCTGCCTTCCTCTTTGAATAAGAAGAACCTGAAATGATTTCCTGGGCCTGAGCTAGGGACAACTTGGGAATAGACGCAACAGAAACTCCACGAGTGGGAAACCCTGTCAAAAGAAAAAAGGGTAAAAAAGAAACGCTTAAACAAGAAAAGAAGCAAAAAAAAAAGCTTCTCTTACCGTGAGTCTTAACTCTCCAACCGTACTTCCCGGAGAACTACTTCATGAACGTTTTTCCAACGGTGCGGTTAACAAAAGCTTTTCTACCCAATCTTGGAAACCGGAGACATTCTCGACAGTTCCCATGATTGCTACAAAAAGAAGAAACAACTACGGTATTAATAAAATATCAAAAGCAAAAAGCAAGGAATGTGAGAAAAAATGTACTCACGTGCACGATTCCACTTCTTAGGGAAGGGTAGATTTTCTTCACCTACTAAACTAGTAGTAGGCACAAAAACATACCGAAGAAACCAACCGCGATCCTTATCATCGTCAAGAGTCACCAACACTCTTTTACTCCTGGCAGCTAGGGTAAAAATTCCTTGACGAAACAGAATTGGGGAATAAAGGTGAATAATATGATTAAAGGTGAAGGGGACCGAAGCTAAAGTAGCTAAACATCTAATACATGCAACGACTCGCCATATAAGAGGACCGACTTGTCGCAAAAAAAATTTGAAAAATCGACAGAACTCGATGATAACTGGGTCGATGGGAGGCTTGAAGGGATAGGTATAAACAAAAGAATATCCCATCTTGTAAGACGTTATTCTTTGATTACCATTTGGAACAACGACAGGAAAATCGGACTTCCAAAAACAGTCCATGCGTATAAGAGGAATTAAACCTTCAGTAAGCAGGGTACTTATCAACACTATCAAGAGATGACAATGAAGAAAGCTGACCTCTAAGCGCCTAACTAACCCTAGCGAAGGTAAACTCCACATGTACTATTTCATCGACCCGCGGTTCACGTAAAGGTTCGTGATGTTCTCTACCTTTGGATGAAGGTCTGGAAGCCCTAGCTCTCGGAGAAGTTAAAGACCTAGAAGAAGGAGAGGAAGTAATTTGAGAAGAGGAAGAACCCCTTGAAGGAGTAGAATCTAAATGCCTCAACCTACCACCTCTCCGGCTCCGCGTCGGAGCAGAAGAGGGAGTCAAATCTTCTACATTTATAACTTTCTTAGACTGGTTCGAAGAAGACATATTTACAAAGATAAGGAAAAAGTTCTTTACAAATAAAGAATGAGAGTTAGAAGCTTTTCGTGAAAGTAAAGAAAGTAAAAGGGGTATTTATACTCGAAGACAACCGTCAAAAATGGGAAAAAACAATGATGTGAAAGCCATAATTGAAGGTGTCACTTCGTGACTGATGCAGCCACAAAAAGCCCTAAAAGGCACTGAACAATTGCAGAACCAACCCGGAGATGAAACTTGGCTTAAGCACTAAATGGAAGTGACAAGCAACGCCTACGTTTAGAGAAAGGTGCAGTGTTTCGAGTGAAGCGGCGGCAAAATATTCCCGCCATAAATGAGTATCCACTTACCAAATATTAATCGATAAATAAATGGTAAGTGGGGGGACTATCTGTATTGGTAAAAAGAGCTTCACACGTGTAATAATTCTTGATTACTCAGCCAGTTATGTGGAGCAATAAAAATATGACAGCTGGACAGGATTCTTTATTGAGGAACGAGGCAAAGAGGCACGACACAATATACCTACGGGGTAATCAGCTACGGGAAACTCAACCTGATTGAGACAAGGAAGAGACATGGTCGGAATGAATCTGTACAGAGCTACAAGAAGATTCAGAGATCTTCAATTAATGATCCATACATTACACAACCTTCACGCGACAGTTACGGTTACTCTTTATAACGTTACATTAATGTCATAATTAGTCATTAATGTGCGATCATTGTAAAAGGTAGACGTTATATTATGAAATTCCCTATATAAGGGAATAAAATATAACTTGTAAGGGGCATCCGAACTACGATTATAATATACTTTACTTTTTGTGCATCTCACTATTTTCCATTTACTTATTTATTCGCAATTATCATTATTACCTTGGTTATCAGAAACCCGCGTTCATCCTAAAAATAGATTTGGTCAAAGGATCTAATTCTTTTAAACAATAATGTTCTCAACCGCCTTTTTTTAGGAGACTCCATGGGAGCCATAGAGTCAAGTAGAGAGAAGTTAAGATACTGGTAAGGATCATCCTCAGAAGCTTCAGAGACCTGAGGAGGGTCATTCGCTAGGGCTTCTTTTGTTCGTTCAGACGAGAGAGGATAAGTGGGTTTTGGAGAGAGAGAATCATCAACAGGTAGTGAAAAGGAATCAGGTGCGGGGATGATGACATATGGGAGAGAGGAGTACTGAACTTCTGATGGAACGGGCTTGGAGTCAGAGGAAGGAGAGGGAGAGGATGAGTTTTCGTTTGCCATTTTAGGAGATAAATGCCTAGAGCGTAGAAGAGAGTATGATTTGCAGAGAGGGGATATGAGAAGATGGTGTAGAACAGTTAAGGGGAGAGGGCTTTATAGAAATAAGATGTAATAATTAGGGGGAAGAGGAACGGGTTCAAAAGAGAATGACGGTAGGTGTTTTGGGAAGATAAAACGTGCAAAAGGAGTTAAAGTATTTGAGAGATGGACGTGATAGACACAGACACTGAAAAGTCGGATGATGTGGCAGTAGTAATTAATTTGTTACTTTTTGAGAGAGGCCTAGAAAACACATAACTACTAACCTGTGGCACAGGAACCAGGTCATGTACCTGTTTTTGAAAAAGATTTTCAGCTTCCTTTTGCACTACATCGCTATACCTTTAATATTTGTAATCACCATGCGTGTCTACCTACAATGGTATTGATTTGAGTAAGGCTTAGTCAGAAAACACTTTAGCTAGATGTATCTGAGAGTGATTTTCATAGCCAATGTAGGAGAACCAGGTCATTAGTTAGGTTTCATCAACCCTAGTGCCATCCTGTTTTTCTCGAAGTGTTCCCTGCCTAGTGCCTTGGTGAAGATGTCTGCAATCTGATCTTCAGTGCAACAAAATTTCATGCAGATGTGCCCCTTTTCAACATTGTCTCTGAGGAAATGATGTCTCATATCAATATGATTGGTTCTCTTGTGTTAAACAGGGTTCTTTTCCATGTTGAGGGCAATGGTGTTATCACATAGAAGTGGAACACTATCAATGTATACCCCAAAGTCCTCCAATTTTTGTTTGATCCACAGTAGCTGAGCACAGCAAGATGCAGCTGCAACATATTCTGCTTCAACTGTGGAGAGAGCCACTAAGTTTTGCTTCCTTGTCCCCCATGAGATTAGGCAAGATCCAAAAAATTGAACCATTCCTGACGTGCTTTTCCTATCCACTAGATAACCTGCATTATCAGCGTCAGCATAACCAAGATTGAAATTGTCACCTGAAGGATAGTACAAAACCAGGTCCTGTGTCCCCTTGAGATAGCGTAGGATTCTTTTGGCAGCCTTCAGGTGAGACTCCTTAGGATTTGATTGAAATATTGCACATAACCCCACACTAAACACAATATATGTCCTACTTGCAGTGAGGTAGAGTAGAGAGCCAATGATTCCTCTATACATTGTTTGGTTTACGGGTGATCCAGAGTCTTCCATTTCAAGCTTGGTTGCCACTGCAATAAGGGTGTCAATCACTTTTGATTCCTCCATGTCAAATCTTTTCAGTAGCTCCTTGATGTACTTCTGCTGACTGATGCAAGTTCCCTTTGTGGACTGCTTCACTTGAAGACCCAGAAAGAAGTTCAGTTCCCCTATCATACTCATCTCGAACTCACTACCCATGAGTTTGGCAAATTCCTTACATAGTGAGTCTGTTGTAGCCCCAAATATGATGTTATCCACATACACCTGAACAATGAGCAGGTTCCTTCCCCGTTTCTTCAGAAATATTGTGTTGTCAATCTTTCCTCGAGTGAACCCATGTGAACACCCAATTTTTGCCCCACATGAAAATTACTCCTAAAAATAATCAAAAAATAACTTTTAATGAATTTTAGGAACTTTTATTATTTAGTTGCATTTCATGCATGTTTAATATTTTAAAATCATAGAAAAATCATAAAAATTGTCACATTTTTCATTTTATGTAATCTTAGGTTTAGTTCGTATTTTTAAAAAATTAATTACCCTTTAATTGATAGATTAATATATAAAAGTCACAAAAAATATACATTAGCTTAATCAATTAGTTTATTTAATTAGTTAAAATGTTAATTAGTTCGTTTTGATAAAAGAAATTTAATTAGTAGTAAGATGACTATTTTTGAAAGATAAAATTTGCTCTTGTTTCAAATTGGCCTAATTTCAGGGCCCAAAATCTCAGGCCCAACCAAATTCCCCACATTCCAACCCTAATCTCCTCCTCTATATAATAGAGACCTAATCATATACAAAAAAAAAAAGAGAGACCTAAAGGAAAATGGGAGAAACGGCGCATTCCATCGGACTCTCTCCTCTTCATCTTCTTCACTAATCCCTCCCAACATGGAAACCCAGTCGCACCCCTCTTCTTCTCCATTCCGTCAAATCTGCCTACATTTCTCAACTCTCACCCAAATATTTTCTGAAAATACACACGCTCATAAACTAGAAAAACTAAACGAGTTTGGAATTCAAAAAGTTTGAAACCAGATTTAATCTTTTTCTCTTTTCTCTTTTTTACAAAACAAATTGCCTCTCTGAGGGCATGGACTTCGACTGTTCTTTTCTTCTCTCTTTTTTTTTTCATTTGAACTTTCTAAGAGTTGCCCCAGTCTGTACTCTTGGGGCATGGATTTTATTTTTCATTTTCTCCTTTTTTTTTTTAAACTTTTGACTCTAAACTTGATTCCAAGGTAGGGAGGTCAAAGAAAATAACACAGGCTCAAAAAGGGGGTAACAAAGAGAATAAAGTGTTTAGGTAGCAAAAAAAGGGCCTCCTGGCCTCGAGAAACGCCAAAATATATTATCTTTTGCGATCATAGCATTGATGAACATGTCTATTTTCTTGGTGTGTATCGGTCGAAAGACACTTTCTATCCTTTAATGTCAAACTTTCAACCAAGCCTCAATTGATTAAACATCCTCAAACCTGATCTTCACAATGATTTGAAGGTGAATTTTACTCGACCTCAAATCCAAAGTATTTCATCTCTTTATTCATCCTCAAAAATGTCTTGTTCTCAGTTATCCAACTCAAGCTTAAATCAATTTTCTAAGATCTGCCAAAAATTCCGCATGCATGTCATATCACTAGAACTAGTAGAAACAAAACTAAGCATGGAATGACACAAAAGGACAAACTGTATTTCATTGAGTAAACAACACGACAAACAACCTAAAATCCTAGTTAGAACCCTAAAATAACCCGAATAATGAAAATAACAGCAAAACAGACAGACAAGATTCACACAAATAGAAAAGGGAGATAGGATGGTTTGACTCAATAAAACAAATAAAATCTGGATCACAAGCTTGAAATACCCCAGCTAATAGAAAAACATCAAAACAAATTACCAAGATTCCTTCCTCGTGAGGAGGGAATGACTTTTCAATTGCCAAGCTTGACATTTAGCCACGAATTTGCTCATCAGAATCAGCAGAGCCTTCTCCAATTTAAAAATCATTAACTTCAGTCAGCAAGTTCCCGAGAGGATTCTCATACTCCCTGTCATCACACATCATCCTCACAAAGTGTGCATCATCATGTGCAGGTAAATGATTCTGCGTGATATTCTGGGTGTCACTGTCTTGGATCACAATCAGATTTTCCTGGATCATCCTTTCTATTTCTCTTTTCAAATCCCGACAACTTTCAACATCGTGCCCCTGGGCATTGGAATGGTATTCACACCTTTTAGAAGGGTCAAAGCTTCTTGAACGTGGGTCCACATGATTTGGAGAAATAGGTACAACCATGTCGTAATGCTTTAATTTCTCAAACAAGCTTGCATAAGACTCTCCTATTGGTGTAAAATTATCTTTCAACCTTTGTTCCCCTCTATATCCCTTGCTTAGATACGGGTTGTAGGGCACTTGAAAATTTTGTGAAGGCTGGTGGAGATTTTCCGATGCCGGTGCTCGCTTTCTGGGGTGTCTTGGTGACTGGACAACATATTCAGGTGGAGCAAAAGAGTATTGTAGGTTTTGAAGTGGATAGTAGTGCTCAGGGGAATCATCGAAAATCAAACGAGGTTGGTCATACTTTCGAAATGTTCTCCTAGGACCTCTTCTCGACCCTGATGTCATCATGGTTTCTTCATCCTTCTCATTCGTGTCACTAAGATTACTAGATTCAATTTGGACAGCCTGAGTTGCGGCTTTGAGAACTGCTTGACTTATAATTTTGCCTGTCTTAAGACTATTCTCAACCATTTGCCCCATTTTGATTGCTTCCGAGAAGGACTTGTCAACTGCGGACCAATTAATAGTTTCTAGGAGTCCACCACTGTAAAGAGACATGGTCCTTTACCAGTTCCCTCAGAGTTATAGATGGAGACAGTAAGTAAAAGAGGCACAATATTTTTACGTGAAAAAATCCCAACTCAAGGGGACAAAAATCACGACCTACACTGGTAGGATTTCAACTTCACTAACTTGTAATATAAACTATTACAAGCCACTTTGTAATGACTCTCTATGATGACCCAAGGGGTCATTTTATAGAATTAGACTCTGTTCCATGTTTAAAAGCCACAAAAGACTAAAATTAAATACCTCGATTTGCGTGCGCAGTCCAGGCGTAAAACCGGAAAGCTTTTATGTGAAAATATGAGAAATAGTGATTTCTAGAATTTAAATCTGGTAAAAGTTGACTTTAATCAACGTTTTGAGTAAACAGACCCGGATCTGTGTTTCGACGATCTCGGGAGGTGCGCAGTAAAATATGGGACTCGGGCGTATGCCCGGAAATGAATTCCGAGGTCCCAAGCCTTAGAAATCAATTTTTTGAAATAAATTGTTTTGCTGAAATGTTTATGAATTAAAGAAAAAGAAGGGAGGTCGAGTATGCAAGGAAAATGGGGTAAACAATAAAAGGAATTTTCAGAAAAATAACCCTAGTATTGGAACTTATAGATAGGACTATTTCCGTCATTCATCAGCGGCGGAAATACACATACAGTAGCCTAAAAACCCCGATTAGGATTTGAAGTTACAAAAGTCCTGAAAAACAGAGGAAAAATAGTGGTTTTCAAGGAGAAACTGGAATTAATTTGATTGCTAAGAGTTTTTAAAAAATTGATTCTCTTTCTGGGTCTCCATAGGAGCCGTTGAGGTCGAAATTTGCTGTTGCTGTGTCTATTGAGTAGCTGAGCACCATCTTTTCTATTTTCAGCCTTTATTTGGCCAAATTCTCATTTATTTCCTGCACAACTAGGTACACTTTTTTTGACTTTGTATCTTAACTGCCTTATGAGTAATACAACTTTAATTTCCTTGTTGCGATTTGTGTTTTGGATTGTTCATGTGTTGAATACATTTGAACCTTTTGCTGTAATGATAAAATGACTTGTTAGAGCATGTTATGAGTTAATTAACAACAAACTGTTTCTATAAAAAAAAATTAATTTACATCTCTGTATGAACAATATATAGACATTAGGGATTGTTAAGTTTGAAAAGTGTGAATGTATATGATTAATTGACGCATGTGGAATTTTGAAGTTTATACTGTAAAGTTCTTATTTGCTATTTTGTTCGTTTGGCTACTGTGCGCAGCAAATCTGATTTATAAGAATAGCTCAGTGACTACTTTCTCGTGAAGTAGGAACCTGTGCGAACGTGGGGAGGGGTATACGAACGCACAGGGTAATAGCATATTTGAGTTCGTGGGTGAATGGGTAAACGTAATTTGGTTCGAACCCCGAGTTTAGACCAAGCGGGCCCGGGGTCGGGTTTTTACTTTTTTGAGAAAACTTAGGAAAAATTATATTTTTCAATAAAGCTAATTCCTTTAGCATTATTTAATGATATTAAGTTAATTTCTATTAGGTTCGAGCAAGTTAAAGGAGAATTCAAAAGGAAAGGCCATAATTGAGCAGTGAGTGGCCTGCGGAATTAAGGTAAGTGTTTGGTCTAACCTTAGCTTGAGGGAATAGAAACCCCACTTGTTTGCTATGTGAATTGCATGGGCGTGGTGTATAGGTGAGGTGACGAGTATCTATACACCACCCAAATGGCATGTTAAATAGGAACCTTTCTCTGTTCCCTATTTTATTGAGCCCGGTCTTAATTGTTATTTGTTAACTGTTATTTCCATGACTACCAGGCCTCTTTACGTGGTTGTTAAATAGTATTTGGATTATTTTTGGAAAATGCTGGTTGTATATTTGATTCTCTTGAAGTGTAGATATGTTGATTAGTTTGATACTATTTTTGGAAACATATATATATATATATATATATATATATATATATATATATATATATATATATATATATATATATATATATATATATATATATATATANGAACCTTTCTTTGTTCCCTATTTTATTGAGCCCGGTCTTAATTGTTATTTGTTAACTGTTGTTTCCACGACTACCAGGCCTCTTTACGTGGCTGTTAAATAGTATTTGGATTATTTTTGAAAAATGCTGGTTGTATATTTGATTCTCTTGGAGTGTGGATATGTTGATTAGTTTGATACTATTTTTGGAAGCATATATATATATATATACATTTGCGTTGGATCATTGATTTAATTGCAGTCGTTGTTGCTTAAAGCCTACGGGCGGTGTTGTTTTCTGTTGGAAAATTTTAAATCAATATTTGGTGTGATAAGGGTGAATATTGGTGTGATAAGAGTGAGTATTTGGTGTGATAAGGGTGAATATTTGGTGTGATAAGGGTGAATAATTGATTGTGATATTGTGACAGGTGGGATCGGGTTGCACGCCGCAACAAACTGTGAAAAGAGGAATTTATAATATGTTCTTATTCTGATTATTTGAACTTTAATTAATTTGGAAATTCTTAATGTGCTCTACAGTTCTCCTTATATTCAGCACCTGTGGCTATTTTAAAGTAAGGATTTGAAACTCGTTAATTTTATTTAAGAGTTGGTTATGGCTGAGACATGAAAGGAAAAGCAGTAAGTCAGGTTAAGTTTGCGGTAGTAGTTATTTATTAATTTATTTATTTATTTGTTGTGTAAATTCTTTTCCTGCTTTACTATTATTTGTTGTTGATTATTAAATTGTTAACAGCCCAGCCTTAGCCTCGTCACTACTTCGCCGGGGTTAGGCTCGACACTTACTTAGTACATGGGGTCGGTTGTATTGATACTACACTCTGTGCTCTTTTTGCATAGATCCAGGTACGCTTCTGCAGTAGATAATCTAGGACGACTACCCGCTTTCGTTGGAGACACGAGGTACATCTGCCGGCGTTCGCAGAGATCCGAGAGTCTTCTCTTATTTTACATACACCGTTTTATGTTATTCAGAACAGGGCACTATTTCTTTCGGACATCTATTTGTAGCATTCTTTAGTCGTTCGTGGATTGTGACAACAGACCTTGGGGTAGTTTTTGGTATTATTATATAATTAGTTCGCGGTTCGTTTAATTTAATTTGTTAATATTATTAGTTTATTTTAATATTTTTGAGAAGTTGTTCAGGTAAGATTGTTTTAAATTTATTCGTTCATGTGGAATTAAATATTAAGGAAATGAGTAAATCGGTAACTAACATTGGCTTGCCTAGCAAGTGTGGTGTTAGGCGCCATCACGATCTCCAGGTTGGGATTTTGGGTCGTGACACTCTCTTACAAAGACTTTGATATACTAACTTGTAATACACTTATTACAAGCCACTTTGTTACTCACTAGTTACAAAGACTTTAACTTATGACTACACTAGTCACAACACAAACACTGATGGTTTATGGTTTTAAGATTCCTAACACAAAGCTTCTAAAAAAGCAAGATAGGATGCAATAGAAAGCAAAATACAAGATTACAACTCAACTATTGGACACCTAAGAACACGTAGTGAAACTGGTCCGTCTTAGTGGAGTTGTCTTCTTGTTCTTGACACACTTGAGCCTTCAATGCTGGAGCATGTCTTTAATGCTCTTGAGAATGTTAGTAAATGCTCAAGTGAATATCTTGTTTGTCTCCAAACAAGATGTTATATCCCTAGGACATCCCAAGAAGGATACCCATGCTTAGTTGGTACACTCTTCAACCAATGGGAAGTGGCTGCTGCACTGTTATTGCACTGTAGTGTGAACAGTTGCAAGCAGTCACTTTCTGTCATAGCTTTCCAGCTGTAGAGTTGACTTGTACTGCTGTCAGGGAAATGTCAAGGGATCAGGTCCCTAAACTGTTTCCTGTGAGTTCAGTGTACACTGCCCAGATTTCTTGAGATCATGCTGACTGGTTGTGCTGGTTATGCATCAGGTCCTTTATCTGGTTCTCTACATTAAATTTGTTAGATCATCAAAACATAAGACTAACCCATCACACTAGAACACGTTTAACTTGAATTTTATTTAACAAAATAGAAATTACCAAGGCGTCGTTGTGCGGCTAAGAAATGCCTTCCACTTCTTCCTCATTGAACGGTAAAGTGCCTTCGGGCACGTAGTCTCGAGTCCGTTTCTCTCTGGTGATAGAAACCTTAGTGCGTTTGAACATGGGTCCTTGTGAGACGTCGATCCCCCCGACGATAATGTGAATAACATGCTGAGGTTCTTCTTGCTCTTTTTTCTGTTGGCGTCTCTTTCCATGAAGTGATTTTTAGCTCGATCACTGAGGAATTCTCGAAGATGGCCTTCGTGGAATAATCGAGCTACTTCCTCCCTCAGTTGTCTACAGTCTTCGGTCCGATGGACATGAGTCCCATGATACTTAGACATTAAATTTGGGTTCATTTGAGAAGGATCAGTCTGTATAGGTTTGGGCTACCTAGTGTCTTTGATCCTTCCGCTGATAGACGATACAATCCCTAATGCATCGACACTGAAATTGTACTCCGATAGCCGAGGTGATTCTGTGGGATCTACATATTTTTCGAAGCCAATTTTACTCATAAATCCCCGAGAATTCTGCCCTCGGTCACCCCTTCGATCGTTCCGAACAGAGTTGCATCTCGGACCGTCATTCCTTCTATCTGAAACATATGGCTGATACTGTTCTTTATTCGGCCTTGATTCTCTATCAACATCTCTCTAATTTTTACATGTCGATTGGTTTAAAAGTACTGAACCTGGGGGGGGCTCCCAATTGGTCATCCTCGACCCTGATCTTCGACTGATATCGGTTGTGAACATCTGCCCAAGTCACCGCTGGGTACTCGATCAAATTTTGTTTCAACTGGAGCGATGCGATCAAGCTCCGCTCATTTAATTCTTGTGTGAAAGCTTGAACATCCCAATCAGCAGTGACTAGTGGTAATTCCATGCATTTCATTTGGAATCGAGATACGAACTACCTTAGCATCTCGTTATCCCTCTGCTTCACTTTGAAGAGGTTTGCTTTTCTCGTTGCAGCCTTTATGGCCCCAGCATGTGCTTTTACGAATGAATCCTCTAACATGGCGAATGAATCGATAGAATTCGGTGGCAAGTTGTGATACCAAATCATAGCTCCCTTCGACAGGGTCTCCCCGAAGTTCTTCAGCAATGCAGACTCGATTTCGTCATCTTCCAAATCGTTTCCTTTTATGGCGCACGTGTAAGAAGTAACGTGCTCATTTGGGTCAGAGGTCCCGTTGTATTTAGATATATCGGGCATACAGAACTTCTTTTGGATGGGCTTCGCTGCCGCACTCGGAGGGAACGGTTTTTGTACGAACTTCTTGGAATCCATTCCTTTTAAGATTGGTGGTGCCCAAGGTATTTGGTCAACTCGGGAGTTTTAAGTTTCCACATTCTTGTCATTGTCCTCGATTTTCTTTTCTCCTGATTCTATTCTCTTAGTAAGCTCCTCTAGCATCCTCATTATAGCAGGATCGGTTGTCGAAGTATTATCACCCGATCTTTCAGGCACTGGCTCGGTACAACGAGTAACCTCTTGTTCGACCCTATTTGGTGCCCTATGTTGATTTTACAACTGAGAAATGGCGTTTTGTTGGGGTTGCACCATTTCAAATATTACTTGGTGACTGACTCCTTCGTCTCCTTTGCCCTGTGTACCTCGACCGTCTGTTCGACCCTCTTCGCGTACACTTCCCTCGGGGTCTGCGCCTAAATCCGCATTCAAAGCAACATGGGAACTGACATCAACCGGGTTGACGGGGGGTGCTCCTCTGAGGTAAGCCTATCGCACCTTGATTCCTAGGGTGATAACATTCTCGTTTTTTCCGTGGAGTCAGAGGCCGTTTTCACCGTGTGTAGACGCGTTTTGTGAGTTTGACATGATTCAACTTGAAAACCAAATTCTTGACAAGAAACAAGTGTAAAATAGTGTGTTTTACCAGAATTAGCATTGAACAATCACTATTATCCTTAGCCCTACGGTGGGCGCCAAACTGTTTACCTCGAAATACGAGTAACAATTAAACTTGTAATGTGGTTATAAGGATACGTGATCTGATTCAAATACCAATTGATAAATGGCTAAATAAGCAAATGAATTTAAACGATTAAGATAAATCAAACCAGTGTCGTCGCAAGTTATCGACCTCGATTGGAACAGGCTCGAGGTCAAGCGTTAAGAACAATAAGAGCAATAAGAACAGTAGTAAGTTGTAAGTAAATAAAAGAGCATTGTATTGTTATTTCTCGGTAAGTGTGTCTATTCACAAATGAATAGGGTTCCTCTTTATATAGTAGAGAAATCTTAAATAAGGTATAACCCTAATTTCAAATAAAATCCATGATTGGTATCAATAACCGTTAGCGGTTCTGTCGGTTCCGATATTTCCGCCGAGATTTGTGGTCGATATTGATATCTCGCCATTCCGTTGCTCGATATTGGACTTGCCCGATCTCGATCCTTCGGTCTGCGTGTCTTCGAGCTCGAGCTTGCTTCAATATGAGCTTAACCTCGAGGCGGACCCTCGAGCCCATAAAATCGGACGTGCTCAATTTTAACCGTATACAATAGCAACATGGTTTACAAGGTTTTTCTCTTTTTTAAATTTTTTTTTTTTTTTTTTTTTGTTTTTGCGTGGCTGCTGACCTCTTGCAACTTCACTCTTTATTGAACGCTTGGGTTATTTGGGGGTTAATTTTTTGGGGAACGAAGGAATTCAAATTATATAATCAACTGTATATAAAGCTTACTTTTAAATGCATTTTGCGGTCGAATTTTGACTTGATAGGCTATGATCTATGTATCTCTTTTTTGTTGTTTGAGTTTCTTGGCATTTTGGTCCACCACTTTGCGTCTCAATCCCTTTCCGGTTTACACGCCTATCAATCTTCCGACACAGATACTCAAATTTTCTCATTGGTCAGACTATATCATGTCTCCCGCTTTGTATTTTATCGTCTCTCAAAAGATTCTCGACATATGTTGATTGAAGATTACTGTGATGTGAAACTGTAAGAATTTAGGTCTTTCTGCAACATCCCAAATTATTGGAATAACAATCAGTTCTATGTTGTTGCTTAAATGGCAAGAAATCGTTCTTTGTTTGGTATGACACCTTTAGGAAAAGCTCCTTGGTTATGAAAATGTTTGGGCTACTGTTTTGAGATGGAACATTCCTGGCCATGGATGGCCTCTTAGGAGTAACGAGTTGTATGGCAACAAAATTGACCGCATTTTGCTACACTAATATATATCATGCCTGATCGATTCAAAGAAAACCAAAAAAGGACAATGTTTGGCATATTAATTTAACTGTGATAAGGTATAGTAGGTTGATTATTGAACTAATCAAGTTCAGGTAAAGGTTGGGATGGCAGTTTAGGTCCATCCTCTCACCCTCGTAGCTGCCTTAACTTCTAAAAGCAGGAAAACTTACATATATACTAGTACAAATTTAGAACCTTGCTGGCTCTCTCTACGATTTTATTGGTGATGTCATTGTCACCTAGTTTTTCAGCGCTAGGAAGTACGGGGAACCAGTGGATCCCAACCACTGGTTTCCTTGAATAAATGGAGCAGTTGTAAACTGAAGGGCCTCGTTTCTGTCTGTGATGACTTTGAATCCCTTCCATTTGACCCTATTGTTGGTATTGGCTCCCGGACCACGGTTTCCATACTCAGCATAGTAACATGTGTCAAGGGCAAAGTTTCCAGACCAGGGCATCCAACCTGCAGGTTGGATGAAATCTGCCAAAGTTGATTCCATGATCACACTTCTTGAGTACATCTTCCATGGCCGTCCCAAGTAGGTAGGAATCTTGAAACGCAAAGGTTCCAGTAATTGCTCGGGAACAATGCGGCAGTTCTGGATTATTATACCTGTGGTCTCCCGAATATTACTTCTTCCTTGAGCTGTCACTGTATTTTGTTGATTGTCCATTGGCTTCCTTGCAATAATTAAGCAGTTCTGGAGGATAGCTGCTGCATCACCAAAGATGAAATCAACTGTACCTGACACCACACAATTGCGATAAAATTGTCTGTGTGTTTGAGCATACAAAGTGTCTTGATATCCATCCATTCTGCAGTTGTAGAAGGCAGACATATCTGATTGGACACGAAGGGCTACCGCCTGGTGCCCCTCAGGTCCTGCTGTGTTTTGAAATCCCATGGATTTGGCTATAAATCCATTTCCAATGGCACCTGAAAATATTAAATTCGAGTCAGTTTCAAAGGGGAAACTATTTCGAGTAATCAACATAGTTGGATTCTTTTATCTTTGTTTCTTCTTTAGCAATCTTTAAATGTTTATTCATTTTCATGTTTTATGGGAAAAGAGAAAATAAAATTAAAAAACTCACTGAAGGAAGCACTCTGGTAAGTACTGACGCCATCACGGTTGCATTTTTTTCCTGTGACTATCGTCTTTCGAGGTCCATCTCCATACATGAATATGTTGACTTGATCTTTTGCAACGGTTATGTATTCATCATAAATTCCGGCCTTTACATATATGACGTATCTGCCTTTAAGGTTCTTAGGATACGCAGCAAGAGCAGCTGCAATGGTGTTGTATTGTCCAGAGCCATCCTTAGCTACCACAGCGTTTGGCGGTGATTGAGGGTTGCTGTTTCTTGCAGCCAATAGTTTCCTATCACCACTCGGAAGCCATGCAGGAAATCCATTCTCTGTATTGTGGACCGCCTCCTCGTCATCGTTATTAGCTTCAAGCAATCGTCGGGATGCTGCTGTTGTTGTTGATATAGTAGACGAGTTCCCAATGGGGATATTAAATGCGGAAAGGATTTCACTGATTGCAGCGACAATGGCAAGAGCATTATCCGTGAGCTGAGTAGCATTTAAGAGCGAGGTAGAAATGGCATTTTTAAGTTCTGGCTGAGTGAAACCATCCATGCAGGTTTGTTGATAAGAGATGACAGCACTGAGCCAGTTTTTGAGCTCTGTTTCCCTGTCAGCAATTTTATGGAGTTGGTTGTCGCCCACTGTGGAGAAGGATGCTTGAAGCTCATCGATGGCAAAATGCAATAGGTCCTTGCAATCTTCAGTGGCCATCTTTTGCAAGGAATCATGTGCCTCTGCTTTGCCAATGGAGGCAGACCTCTCCATTCCAGCTCTAACTTCCTGAATGGCCACCTCAATGGCTTTCTTGATAAAGTCCTTTGGGGTGGCACTTTGGTTGTTGGCCATAGAGCTAAGGCTATTCACACAGGCTTTCTTATAGTCCGTTTGGGAACAAACGGAAGCAATGGATTTGGAAGTGGTAGCGAGCACCTTATCGTCCTTGTCATCATGGGATGAAGAGTCGTTGTTGGCACGATTAGTGCCTACGATAACAGCAATGACTACCCCAACAACAACGATAAGCGATAATCCGAATGCAACAAGCTTTCCCCCTTTCATTCTTTATTCCTTTTTGGTGCATGTATTTCTTTGTTGAAGTTAAAGAAAAGCAAGTTAGAATGGAGAGTTCGCAATCATATGTTATACTTACTTATTGGTGGTTTTATTCTCGAGAAACTGAACAATAAATTGCAAATGGGATATATAATGGTGATGTTGGAACGAGGAAAAGGGAAAGAAGCATGGGGAATGAGGTAGATTAGTCACTTTGTCTCATCTTCTTTTATCATAGAAAATGCATGGATTTCCTCTGAAATAGGAAAGAATGTTGGGTGGCTAAGTTTGGGTAAGTTGATCTTTTGTGGCCACAGGGAGGGACGGGTTAATTTCACTGATGGTCATCCAACTTATCATTTATTTCACAAAAATCATTTAACTATTTTTCATCACTTAAAAATCACTCAACTTTATCTTTGTAACTTAAAAGTCATTCTAGTTCAAAACCTACAAAATATCCAATAAATAATATGACATGACATTATATTTAATTAAAAATTCTAACAATAACGCCACATAAGCTTAAATAGACCATATCTAAGTTAGACTCATTTCTTCTTCAGCCCGATTTGACCTATAACCAAAATGTATTAATATAATATCTGAACAATAAACTGGACTATCACTTTGATTTTGTGGTTAATTCGTAGAACAGAAGTCTAAGAAATTTAAATTTTTTTAGGTCTTTCGAATTTATCTTTAGGTTTTGATTGTACATTTACGGTCAATGACACAATACACTGTCTCTTTCTTTTGTCCAAATTATCCTTATAGGTTGTCTACGATTGTGGTGTGTATTGACAATTTGTACTATACAATTTCATTGTGGGTGTTTCTTATCGAGCAGTATTTTTTCTGTTAGTATTGCTTGATAAGCAATATTTTAACTTTAATGGAATAGTAATTTTTGAAAATAGGTTCTTATTAACTTGTTGTTCTTGTCTGTTAGTGATACATTTAATTGTTATGTGAGATTGATATGGCAGTATTTTAACTTCATGGGAAATTATAAAATTATATGAAGGATGCAAAAACTAGTTCTGTGCTAGTTTTATTCATATTTTTAATGAAATTATAGGTGGTGGTATTAAAGTTATTACGTAACAAATTAAGTCCTGTAAGATATTTTTAGAACAAAATAATTGTTCTTTCTTTTCCTTCTAATTGTCAAAATATAAATAATCCATTTTGGTTATAGGTCAAATCGGGTTGAAGAATAAATGGGTCTAACATAGATATAGTCCATCTAAGCTTATGTGGCATTATTGTTAGAAATTTTAATTAAATGTAATGCCATGTCATATTTTTTATTGGATATTTTGTAGGTTTTGAACTAGTTACAAAGGTAAAGTTGAGTGACTTTTAAGTGATGAAAAATAATTAAGTGACTTTTGTGAAATAAATGATAAGTTGGACGACCATCAGTGAAATTAACCCCCACAAGGAGATGTTACTAAACTGAACACTAACATGGCGGATATTACAATTAGAAAAATATTATTGATATATTTAGACTATTTAATAATTCTGATCAATTAAATTTCTTCTTTTATCTATATTATACAAAACAAAAATCATAAGCAAGGACATTAAGCCAAGTGACAAGCTAATAGAAAAATTATATCACAATATATAACAATTCTAAGTATAAATGATGTAATAACGATAGACAATGAACAAAAAAGAGAAAAAAAATTAAAGGTAAAATTATAGAAGATAATACTTATTTAAATTTAGATGAGAAATTATTTTTGAAATTATTACGAGAAAAGTCATGTATAAAATGGACAATACGGCGTAGTATTCGGGCAGAATGCATCGACAGACCATTAAACTTGTCCTCACTTTTCACTTTGACACTTTTTCTTGAGTCTGTTCCACTTGAACCCCATAACAATGTTACTACTGTGTCACTTAGACACAAAAAATACACGGGCTTTTATAAGTCAAGCGCGTGTATATAAGTGATGTTAACATGTAATAGCCGACGAATAAGGTTCTTCCATGTGGAATTATTGCCCACGTAAGATCCAATCGGGTTAAAAATTAAAAGACCCAACCCATATAATTACCTTTAATCTTTTCAGTAAGAAAACCTAACCTCATTTACCGTCTCCATCTATCATTCTCTCCTTCCAAATCAATTGCTCCATTAGCAAGTGTTGTCTCGACTCGAGTTACTCGTTTACTGGTATGTCTCGAGTTACTCTTTATGAAGATTTTAGTTATTTATTAGGGTTTTTGTATTAGTAATGGTGTTTTTGGGAATTGTAGATACAAAAATAGGGTTTTTCATTTCTTTTCGTCGAATCTTGCTGAATTTGCTCACGTGTTGCTTTTTTTTTTGTTCGCATTAGGTTAAAATCATGTCAGTGGACGAATAAATTCTTGTCCTCTTTCACCATGGTGGAATATTTACCGAATCTCCATCTGCGAAATATGTCACTAACATAGAGGTAAATGAATTTTCTATTGACAAAAACCATTTCTCCTTGTTTGAACTTAAATATTACACAAGGGGGTTGGATTATGCAATTGTTGGGTTTTTTTTTTTATGTCTATAACCCTAATTCCAACGAATTTGTCTTCGTGGAAAACGATGAACAACTATATAATATTGCTTGTTACTGTAAGGAGGGTATTTTAGACTTGTACATTGTCACGACCCCAAATCCTAACAGGCCGTGATGGCGCCTATCGTGGAACTAGGCTAGCCAACCATCACTTTACTACGCAATTGTCCAACTATATGAGTTCACAATTTAATAATAAGCAACAAATCATATTAAAGAAATAAATTATATAAGTCTAGCGCCTCAATAAATAATCTAAACAACCTCCCAGAAACTGGAGTCAATAGTCATGAGCAGCTAAGAGTAAATAAATCTAACTCTGCTAAAATTATAATATGTCTCTGAATGAAGTTCTAAAACTAAATAAGGAAGGGCAGTGGAGAAGCTGTGGACGCTGGACAGCTACCTCGAAATCCCGTGATCTGCTATTATCAAACCGAAACAGCTACTGCTGTGAACTGGTACCTGGATCTGTGCACATGGGCACAAGGAGTAATGATGAGTACGCCAACTCAGTAGTAATGAAAAGAAATCACAGACTGAGAAATATAAAGCACACAGAACAGATACACAATTTCACAAAACCAGTAAAACACCAAGTCACCATGTAGTATTCATCAATAATAAGTTCGAAATCAGTTGCCAGAAATCCTTTAAAAACAAGTGTAATATCAGTGTATCTCAGTAAAATCCTCAGTAAAAATCAGTTCGAAAATGAAGTAAATCATAGTTCGAAAACTTAGTAAAATCATTACCAAAATCATTTCTCGTAACAGTTGCCCCTCAGGCATTCTCTCAATCACTCAGTAACATCATCACTTAGTATCATCATCACTCAGTATCAGCCCCGCGGGCAATCATCATCACTCAATTGGTACCGGCGCTCACTGGGGGTGTGTACCGACTCCGGAGGGGCTCCTACAACCCAAGCGCAATAATAACATAAGGCCTGAAAGCCTCCTCACCACTCTCCTGAGGCCTGAAAGCCTCCTCACCACACTCCTGAGGCCTGAAAGCCTCCTCACCACACTCATAAGTCCTGAAAGCCTCACTCAGTCATACACTCTCAATTTGCCCTTAGGCCATAACATACCGGGTTCTCGACCCAAAACAGTATTTCATTTTTCAATAAATAGTATCAAAACACTCTGAGTGTCAAAATAATTTATCAGGAGAAGACTGAGTGTAAAATCATAACATATCAGTGAGGAAAAACATAGTAACACAACCCTCAAGAGGTAAACAAGTCGGCACTAGGCCCCAAACATGACTTACAACCCAAAACATATCATAATAAAATAATACTAAGTAAGCATAGGCTTAAAATCCGGTTTAGAAACTCAATAGTCTCCTAAATACGGAAGATATTTCCAAAGTTCCAACCTTTTCATTTCAAAACCCGTGAAAGGGTGCATAGTCCGGGGTTTCATACGCTCAGGACAGGATTTCAAGATATTACTTACCTCAAAACTAGCCCGGAATTATCGCAATGTGCTTGCCTCTCGAATCAACCTCCGAAGGCTTCAAATCTACAAGGTTCAGATTTTTATCATCAATATGTACTTAAGGAACAATTTCCAATCGAAAGATATCAAATTTAACACAAAAATCCGAAACCGGTCAAAACCCGACCCCCGGTCCCGCGTTCCAAAACTCAGAATTTTTTATACAAAAGTGTTCTTCGTCCTCTCACGAGTCCGTACATATAAAGAACATCAAAATCGGAGTTCGTTTGACCCCTCAAATCGACCCCTGAAGGTCTCATAATCTCAAGCCCTAAACCCAATTTTTCAACTGATGTTCCATGAATTTACACTGGTTTTATGTTCTATAATCGTCCATAATCGAGTCTTAATGATCAAAACACTTACCTCTATGAAGAACAAAGATTTCCCTCTTTAAGAATCGCCCCCCAAAGCTCTTAGTCCGTACAAAAATGGTGGAAATAAGGTTTAAGTTGCGGAAGGGTTATTATTTAACTGCCCAGGCCTTTACTCTACGCGTTCGCGGTCAACGGGCTGCGTTCGCGGTCAACGGGCCGCGTTCCGTTGACCAGCCTTCATTACCCTTCGCGATCGCGGTCCCCAGGCCGCGTTCGCACTGCCTTGCCCAGACAAACCTTCGCGTTCGCACCCCCAGGCCCGCGAACGGATAGACCAAATGGCATGGGGGGTTCCACAACACTGATACCCTACGCGAACGCACCCCTACGCCCGCGTCCGCGATGCCCAGTACACCTACTCTCCGCGTTCGCACTTTCCCAATCGCGAACGCATAGAACAAAAGTCCCTGCCCCCAAACTTCCTCTATGCAAACGCGAGCCTACCTCCGCGTTCTCATAGGGTAAAGCACCTGTGCAGAAACACCAGAAAACCATCTATGGTTTTAAGTCCAAATGGGTCCGTTAACCACCCGAGATAAATCCCGAGCCCCTCGGGACCCCGACCAAATTTACCAACATATCCCATACATCATTTAAATTTAGTTGCACTCTCAAAACACCAAAACTAACATCAAAACACAAATTTCTCACCGGATTCAAGCCTAAGAACTTTGATATTTCTAAAATCCATCAACGATGCCAAAACTATCCAAATCAACTCTGATTGACCTGAAATTTTGCAGACAAGTCCAAAACAACATTACGAACCTTTTCCAACTATCGGAATTCTATTCCGACCCCGATAGCCTATTTTCCACTGCCGACCGGAATCGCCAAAAACTAACTTTCACCAATTCAAGCCTAATTCTACACCGAACATCACAAAATTATTCTGAACACACTCCTAAGTCCCAAATCACCTAACGAAGCTATCCGAGCCATAAAATTCGCATTCCGAGGTTGTTTACCAATAAGTCAACTCTTAGTTGACTTTTCCCATTTTAAGGCTATTTTTAAAGGCTAATTGATTGAACTCTCACTACAACCATTCGATTTCAAGCCTATCAACTCTAATACATCAAATACAGTATAACCAATCTATAACAAGTCAATAACTACAATTATAATGCAGGTTTTACGTAACGACAGACCGGGTCGTTACATACATTTCACATGTTGTTGAAATAATTCCTGATAGTCTTGTCCCAATTGGGTAATTATGTGGGCCAGATGTTGAAGAAAGTAACAACACAATTAATAATGCATCTAGGGAATCAAAAGAGGATGGTCTAGACAGTATAAATGGACCACAACCTGTTGAAAAACGTCCACTTGAAGAGTTTGAGGCTGTAATTGGTGGGGAAGGGGTTGCTGCTGGTGGTGGTAATGTAGAAAAGGAAGTTACTAGTGTAGAGAATCTGAATGGTGGAGAAGGGGCTAATGAAGAAGAGGTAGCTAGTAGTGAGTCAGATCTTGATGAACTTCCTTATGAGGATGATAGTGAAGTTGATGAAGAGCCTAAGACCTTTAGAAATGAGAGGAGAACCAAAAAGAATGCTACCAGAAGGAAGAAACAACGTGAAACTACTAGTGTGCCTGTAGTAGAAGCTGGAATTGATAGAGGTTTTGAAGATATAGGAATTAACAAAAAAGTGAAATATGTTGGTAGATTAGGAGGTGATGAGGAGTTCATTGACACTTCTAATGCTGGAAGTGATGATACTAATGAAGAGGTAGAGGTGAATTTTCAGCCTAGTGTTGACCTTCCAAGTAGAAGAAAGAGCACAAAGGTTAGATATGCCACTGATTGTGAAGTGACAATTTTTGAGTTGGGCATGTTATTTAAGAATGTTGGAGAATTTGGAAAGGTTGTGGCTGATTATGCAATAGAGTATAAAGTTCAGTTAAAGATTAAACCAAATGAGAAGGGTAGGGTAAGGGTGAAGTGTATATCAAAATAATGCAAGTGGGAGTTGTATGCTTCAGTTGATAGAGATTCTGGTGACTTTATGATAAAAATTACCATTATGTTCATAAATGTCAACCACTAAACACCAACAAGATGTGTAATTCAAAATAAAATGCCAACAAATTCAAGAAAGAACATACTGCCGCTCCTTATATGAGAATCTGAGAAATTCAAGAACTAGTTAGAGAGAGGTTGGGATTGTATATTTGTAGAACAATAGCTTATAGAGCCAAACAGATTGTTCTGAGAAAGTTTATGGGGGATTGGAAGATGGAGTTTGCCAAATTGTGTGACTATGCTGACAGTATTAAGGAAACCAATCCCGGCAGCTCCTGTTTTGTGACAATTGACAAAGAATCTGAGCCTGGCAAGAACCAATTTTAGTACTTCTATGTCTGTTTTGATGCACTCTAGAAAGGTTAGTTAGAAGGGTGTCAGAACATCATTAGTTTAGATGGTTGTTTCCTAAAGGGAAGCTGCAAGGGTGAATTACTGGTGGTTGTGGGAAGAAATAGGAACAAAAAAATGTTTCCTATTGCTTGGGCTGTTGTACACCATGAAACTAAACATTCATGGAGTTGGTTCCTCGGTCACTTGATAGAATATTTGCAACTAGGTGAAGGTCATGGCTTAACAGTAATGTCGGATATGCAAAAGGTAAACAATTAATTTTTATTTGTCAGTTGTTGGTATTCTATCTTCTAGTTTATTCTAATGTCGTTTATATATTTTTTTTTGCAACGACTTTTGGTATAAATTAAGGAGTTATTACCTATGGCAGAACAAATAATGTGTGTAAGACATATATGGTCTAACTGGTCTAAGAAATGGAAGGAGAAGAAAGGAGGAAACAATTCTGGAGGGTTACAAAGGCCAGTTATCTGTTTAAGTACAACAATGAAGTTTCAAACATGAGGAAACTTGGCTCTACTATATGTGAAGATATGATGAAGTACCCAAGAGAGTCATGATGCAGGTCATTCTTCCAAGAACATTCCAGGTGTGACATAGTAGAGAATAATATGTGTGAGACTTTTAACTCAGGGATATTGGCTGCTAGGAACAAAAGTATTGTTACCATGTTAGAGGAGATTAGGCATAAGATCATGTCTAGACATGTTGATATGATAAAGTTTGTTGAAACTTGGATTTCAGATATATCACCTATGGCTAGGCTAACATTAGAAGAAAATAAGGATTTGGCTAGAGAGTGCCAAGTTATATCGAATGGGCAAGATGGGTTTGAAGTCAAAAAAGGAGATTTGAGGTTTATAGTTGACACTAGGATAAAGACTTGTAGTTGTAAGGTTGAGAGGCATCCCATGTGAACATGTTGTGTGTGCATACTATCACATACAAGATGATCCAGATCAATATGTGGAGCATTGGTACACAAAGAAAACATTTCTGAAGGCTAATGAACATTTCATTCAACCAATTCCTAACCTGAATATGTGGTATGAGAGTAATAACCTACCATTGAACCACTAGCCCCAAAGCCAATGCCAGGAAGACCCCAAAAAACAAGAAGGAAGGACAGGAATGAACCTAAGAAGAAATAGGGAAAGCTATCCAAAAAAGGAGTCAAGATGACATGTTCACAATGTCATCAAGTAGGCCACAACAAAAAAACATGTAGAGGAAGGGTATGATATGTTTTTATCTAGCTTTCTATCATTTAAGATTAAATTAGATGTATGTATGTATTCATTTTAGAGTGCACCTGGAGGGTCTTCAAGTAGATAAGACGCATAAGAAAGTCAATCAGGTCAACCAACTCAAATGAGTTCAGTCTGTGATGAAGCAACAACATATGTTCCCAAGGGAAGAGGAAAGGCACCTAGTGCAGCTATTAGACCTACAAAAGGTGAATTTCCAAATTCACTTCCTCAGACTGATCCCATGGGAAGATCCCCAAAGTTAAAAGCAGCAAGAGGATCTTCTTCTGCTGAAAAAAGGGAAAGGGGAAGTGGACCTGCAGAATCATCTACTGCTTCTGGGAAAAAAGGGCAAGAACTGTTGGCTTTGGATGCTACACTGACACAGAGACTGAAAGGACAATACTTAATGTAAGCACAATACTTGATTTCTGGATTGGTTTTTGGTTTTTGCAACCTGGTTTCTAGTTATTTTAGCCTCCTAGTTATTTTTACTTACTTAGGTTTCTGATTGGCTTTTTGATTTTATACAATTGCAGTCTGGTTTGTCAAGTGAAAGGGTTGTAAACTATGGGACTAGAGTAAGGAGCAACACTGATGTGAATCTGGATGATGGAATTAGACTGCCAGGACTTAGATGGAATGGGAGAGATGTTATTACTACTCTGCAACTGCAGCAAATGAGTGAAAATAGAAGAAAAAAAGTTGGAACACAAGCACCATCTCAGTCTTTAACTCAAGTGATCACGGATAAACTAGTCAAAAACAATTAGTGACCAGCCAATATTATGTAATATGCAACACTTGTTTTTTTCAAAACTTGCTTCTTTTGTTGAATGTAGTTTGCTGCACTCACTGGTGTCTTTTGGAACTGGATTATGTAATATGTCAGCACTTCTATAATTTTCAATGAACTAAGTTCCATTACTTTTATGTATTGTAATATGCACTGAAGTATGTTTAGTAGCTTATATAATTTGCAATGAACTGTTTTATTACCTTTTTATATGATTTGCAGCACCAATTTTAGTAGCTTTTGCAATGAAGTAAGTTTCATTCCATTCATAAGATTAACTACATTAACTAGCATAAATTCTAAAGAATTGCAGTGAACACTAAAGAATTGCAGCAAAACTCTAAAGAAGTGCACCTTTTTTTAACAAAAACAATGATACACTGCATTGATAAGGGAGTATCAATTACACAAAATAGGATCCCTACCATCCCAAGTACAACAGTAATGAACAAAAGTAGAGCAACAATTAACTAGCCTAAATTACAAACTATTTTTCCAAAAACTTGGTTTAGTCCATCAACAAGGTTAAGTCCATCAACAAGAACAAGAACATGAATAAAGCCATATGATTAACGCTACCAGTACAAAAACAAACAAATTGTGTTCCTTTATTTTTTTGCTGGATCTCTCTCTTGATCAAATGCCTTCACTCTCTTCAACAAACTCCATATAACTCTATTCTCTTGCTTAGGAAACTCGTCCTCAAACCATCTAAAATATTTACATCCCTCATTGTCCTTTAAAAAAAAAAAACTGATATAAATCAATGGCAAATAAATCGTATAAGATTTTTTTGTGGAATAGCCTTACTTTGCCAATTTTGAACACAAAGTACCTTCTTCCTGGGTTAGCAGCACTCCATGAAATTTTCAGTTCATACGGACGACTACATCGACACCAAACAACACTTTCGGTATTTTGGGACATTTGTCGAATAGAAATTAACAGAAGTAGCAAGAAAGATTACGTTAAAAATTCGACTAAGGAGGATGGAGTTCTTCAAATTGATAAAAAATCTCCGATTTTCACTTCTTGATGAATAATTTAGCTCAGTTGAAATAGAGAGAAATTAGGTGTTAAGAAAACATAACAATGGAGAAAGGGGTTAAAATAAGAAAAATAATGTGGGCTTGGTTTATTACCGTTGGAAGAGTCCATGTCAGCTTTTTTTATAGACCTCGCGTGCTAAAAATATGTGATTCCCATGCAAGGTGACCCGTGTGTTTTTTGTGTCTAAGTGTCACGACCCAAAATCCCACCCTTCAGGTCGTGACTGCGTCTAACGTTGAACCCGTTAGACAAGCCAACGTTTGAACTAA
Organism: Nicotiana undulata; assembly: GCA_005239495.1. Classification (NCBI taxonomy): domain Eukaryota; kingdom Viridiplantae; phylum Streptophyta; class Magnoliopsida; order Solanales; family Solanaceae; genus Nicotiana; species Nicotiana undulata. The sequence continues at coordinate 46,557 of ML264512.1, forward strand.
ATAAAACTCATTAACAACTAAAACGAACGAGATAACTAAGGCATCGATGGTCAACAATATGAAGGTTAACAAATTACCAAAAATAATATAGCAACTTCGAAATAAAACCCATATACAAATCCCAGAACTGGTGTCACATACTCACGAACTGTCTAAGAGATTACTAAAACAAAGGTCTGAAAATAAGTACATATGACTGTCTTTGAACTATAAGATAAGACAGAGCTGAAAGTGAAGGGTAGAAGGTGACGCCAAGGCCCACGAACGTCTGCGGGTCTACCTCGATGTCTCCTGTATGAACTGATGGAATGCTCCGACCGTCAGTGACCACCGGGTCCGGCTGCGTAGTCTGCACAACATAAAGAAGTGCAGGTGTAGCATCAGTACAACCGACCCCATGTACTGAGTAAGTGCCGAGCCTAACCTCGGCGAAGTAGTGACGAGGCTAGGACCGACAACAATATATGTACCTGTGCAATTCTATATAATAACAGGAAAATGTCGACGGAAATAAGCAAGTAAAACAGATACGGGGAGAACATGCTGGGGGTAAAAGGGGCAACAAAATGCTAGCACAGTAGAGCAGGGTAATAACTAAAGTGTAAAAAGTAAAAGCAGGAATTTAACATCTCAAGACAGATAATGAACAACAAAAGGCACGACATGTCCCCTCGTGCATAATCTCACAATCACTCGGCACGGAATGTCCCCTCGTGCATAAATAGTAACACTCGGCACGGAATGTCCGCTTGTGCAATAAATAATCAACGATTAACACGGCATGTCCCCTCGTGTGATAAATAACAAACAATCAGCACGGCATGTCCCCTCGTGTGATAAATAATGAACGATCAACACAACATGTCCTCTCGTGTGATAAATAATAAACAATCAGCACGGCATGTCCCCTAGTGCGATAAATAATAAACGATCAACACAACATGTCCCCTCGTGTGACAAATAATAAACAATCAGCACGACATGTCCCCTCGTTCGATAAATAATAAACGCTAAGCACGACATGTCCCCTCGTGCGATAAATAATATAAAAGGAACAATATAATGTGAAAATCAACAATAAGGAGTCTCAAGTGTGTGGAAATACTCAATAAAATTCTATCGTCCCGGCAAGGGACTCAGCTATAACCAACCCCGCATCAGAAATACAATTTCAACAGTAAAAGCCTCAACTGAAACAAATAACACAATAACTCCCCATGTCATGAAACAACATCAAGGTATCACTTCTAAATCACCAAATTACTCATAGTACAGAGAATATTAAGAACACGGTATGATTCATCACAATTGACTCACGGGCATGCTTGACCGCAACATATAGGCATTCGCCACCCCGCCTATATGTTGGACATGAATTACACATAGCAAATAAGACTCTATACCTAATCCCTCAAGCTAAGGTGAGGCCAAACACTTACCTCAGCTCCAAAGTGCAAGTCAAGCCTCTAATACCGCCTTTCCTTTAGAATCCGACTCCGAAACGATAATATCTAGGCATAATTAACTCAATAATATCAATAATGACTCATTAACACAGTCCCATAGCCTAATTATACAATTCCTAGCATTCTTTCAAAAATATCAAAATTCGACCCCGGGCTTGCTTGGTCCAAACACGAGGCTCGAACCAAAACTCGATCACCCATAACCCCACGAGTTAGAATATATAATTTTTTCTAAGATTCGACCCCAAATTGAGGTTGAATCACCCAAAATTCCCAAAAACCTAACTCTACCCAAAACTCCTAATTTCTATTTTGATTTTAGGATTTTAGGCTTAGATTCTAGTGATTACGGAAGAAGTGGAAGCAATTAGTGTTAGAATCACTTACCCAAGTGTTTATGGAGGGAGATTAGCTTGAGGATCATCAATGGGGTCTTGGGGAAGAAGAAGTTGGTGAATTATGAAAAATCCCGTGTAAGTATTCTGTTTTTGACTTAAGGAATTAACTGGGTGATTTTGTTCATCGCGATCGCAAGAAAAGGGCTGCGATTGATGAGAGTCTGGTTCTAACTCACTGCGATCGCAAAAGAGGAGTCACGATCGCGGAGCATAGCTTTGCTGACCCTATGCGATCGCTGGAAGAGGTTTTCGATCGCGGAACACTGGGACGTCACACTATGCGATCGAAGGGATGCGATCGCGGAAGGGACCTGGACAGACCTTTGCGATCACGGAGCAAGGGCTGCGATCGCAGAGAAGAAAAACACCAGACACCAGAAACCAGCAACATTACACCATATTTTCTAACCTTTTGCACTCTGATGCCTACCCGAAACTCACCCGAGCCCTCGGGGCTCAAAACCAATTACACACACAACCTCATAAACATCTTACGGACTTGTTCAAATAATTAAACCACCAAAATACATCAAAAACAATGAATTAAACTCCAAAATCCATAGAATTTTCTCAAACTTCATAAACTATCAAATTTCCCATTTTTTATCCGAAACACGTCAAACCAAGTCCGTTTCTTACCAAATTTTGCAGACAACTCATAATAACCATATTAAACCTGTTCCGGGCTCTAGAACCATAATACGGGCCCGGTAACAGGGTTTCACATCAAAATTCATTTTCAAAAGTCTTTATCATTTTCAGAAAACAATTTTCTTTAAAAATTTATTTCTCGGGCTTGGGACCTCGGAATTTGATTCTGGGCATACGCCCAAGTCCCATATTTTCCTACGGACCCTCCGGGACCATCACATCACGGGTTCGGGTCCGTTTACCAAAAATGTTGACCAAAGTCAACTTTATTCATTTAATTATCATAAATTCTATTTTTCATCAAATTTCAATATAAAGACTTCCTGGCTACATGCCCGGGCTGCGCACACATATCGAGGTGAGATTAACGGAGGCTTTCGGGGCCTCGGAACACAGATTTAACTAGAATTACTCAGGATGACCTTTTGGGTCATCACACTAAGTGACACGGTACTAACCTTGTTATGGGGTTCAAGTGGAACAAACTCAAGAAAAAGTGTCAAAATGAAAAGTGAGGACACGTAATGGCATGTCTATGTATTCTGCTTAGTATTTGATATCTTAACATATGAAGTCAAAAATAAAAAGCTTCAAATAATAAAAATTTGCAAGTAACAAGTAAATATTAAATAAAATATAGAAAATGAAATTACAGAAACTAAAAATTTAAAATTTATATTGAAATAAAAGAGAGAAAAAATTTAGGTGCTTATTGCGTAAAATACAAAAAATACAATTATTTAAAGTATCGATAGATTTTATAACTTGACTTCACAATTATGGTATTAAAAATTAATATTACTATAATTATAGGTAAATTTATTAATGAGAATAATGTTGTAAAACCTATAGTAATTGTGGATGTCCATTACTTCCACTACTTTCATCCATGACATATATAACCTCCCATAACTCATCACTATTATGATTGTAACTCCCGCACCCCCATGATCTCAAAAGTTATGTCATGTTTAAGACAATCCTTTTGTAACATTCTATGTAATAATATAAATAGATGCATGAACTGTGATATGCAATACACTTGAACACTTGATGAAATAAGAAAGTTATATCTTCTTCTCTTATTCTACTTATCTTCTTATTTTATGTTGTTACTTTGAGCTACATTTCTTAACACGTTATCAGCACGATGTTGAGCTCTTTTCGTTGTTCAGGTATTTTGTTTATTTTGTTTTCTTCGTTGTATATTTTGATTTCATGATTAGTGTCTTTAATATGCAAATTTATAATTTCTCACTTATCAAGATAAGTGTAAAAATAAAGAATTCTATTTTTCTTTATTTTAAGTTATTTGCATGATTGTCATGTAAAATTTGCTAGTTTTCATGTTAGTAGAATTAATTGAGAGAAGAATACTTATTTTATGTTATTCGACATTTGAAATTGTGTTAAAGTTAGAAGACATTTTTGTTCTAGTTAACATCAAAGATATACTAATATTTTGAAGAAAAAAATAGTATTCTTTTTATGGAATTATCACTTTAGTCTATATAAATCACAAATTTGATATTATGTCAATTTTTAAGATTCTTTACTCTATTATCCTAATAATTTCTAATTATTTATCTTCTTTGATAGTTTTCACTATGTCGAATTTGTGAAATCTTGAGTTTGTGGCACTTGACATTTCTGGAAAGAATTACCTATCATGGGTTCTCGATGCTGAGATTCAGTTAGCCGCTAAAGGCCTTGGTGACACCATGTCACGACCCAAATGTCTAACTCGGGTCGTGATGGCGCCCAACACCGGAGTCAGGCAAGCCAACACTTGTTTACTAACGAGGTTACCTTATTTGCTAAAATATTCAAATGCTTGCCAAGTTTTAAGTTATAAATCGTTAAATGAAAACGGGTAAGCGAGGAAACTTAAATCAATGTAATCCAAAATTATAACCAACATTTACAGTTTAGCCAAAAACACCATAAAGTCTACTATGTGTGCCAGAACCTAGTGTCACAAGTCTACAGGCTACTAGTAGAATATACAAAACCAGACCAAAATAATTGTACTACTGTCTGAAGAGAATAGACAGAAAATCAAAAGACAACTCAAAGGTGTTGCTGTGAGATCGCCAAGGGGAAACAACTCACCGAAGAAGTCGAGTATGGTATATTCTCTCAAGATCGCGCTCCGGTCTGATAACCAGATGCACCTGCCTCAGAACCTGTACAATTAAGTACAGAAGCGTACCATGAGTACATATAAACAAATATGTACCCAGTGAGTATCCCATCTAAACTCGAAGAAGTTGTGACGAGAGGTAGACGTGATACTTACTAGGATCAATAACAAATAACATGATTAAATAAATCTACAGGAATAGTGGTCATGGAAATCACTACGGCATGAAGTATCAATTATATAAAACTGTAATTTATTCTCATGAGTCAAATAGCAATTATCACTAAAAACCCCAAGTTCCCGTTCCACATGAAGCAATTTATTTAATAATTACAAGACTCTCAGTCAAATACATAGCACATAGTATGCCGAAGCGTACGGTCGAAGCGACGCAAAAATAAATGTGCACTGCCGAGGGTCAAACGACTCGAACCATAAATGCATCTATTACTCCGCTCGCGAATCGAACATGCGACGCAGTTGACATAATGATAGACTACCTCGCTCATGAATCATACATGGGACGCGGGTGCTCGTATACATACACAGAATTTCATCAGGAATTTAGTAGTTTAACAGAGATTATACTTGGAGTCAAGAACTCAAACAAATGAAGTTTCTTGAACATAACTTCCTAATATTCTCATGCCAATTCAAGGATAATAAGCAACTGACATACAAGTAGGAATACATGCAAAGCACAAAAGAGCATGCTTGTGTGCCCTAAAAACTACCCGACATAACATAGTAGTAGCTACGCACGGACTCTCGTCACCTCGGGCGTGCGTAGCCCCCGCAAGTAAGGACATTTCAATCATTTAGAATCACCTATGGGGATAATTCCCTCTTACAAGATTGGAAAGGAGACTCACCTCGTGTCGAATCGACTTCTCGGACCAAGAACGCGCCCAAAACTCCGAACTCTACACCCGAGGACTCAAAACTAGCCAAATGTTATACAAATATATCAATTCATGCTCAAAGTATGGAAATTCTCCTACTTATTTATTAAATTCATCATTCTTGAAGAAATCCCAAAATGCACCCCGATCACGCACACTCGGATTCAAAATCTTCTCGAAGGAAACACTCGCTCATAGCCTAAGGATCATTAATATATGATTTTTGTATGTTTTCATGGTGAATAAGTGGGGAAATTCCCTAAAATTCCACAAGCCCTAGGTTTCTACTCTAACCCTTGATTTACACTAATTAGGGTGTTAATCTACCTAGGAATTGATGTATTTAACCAACATTTGAGTGGAAATAACTTACCTCTCGTAGCTAGGTCGTTTGGATCCCTCCCAAGCTCCCAAAGTCGACAATGATGGAAGAAAATGGGGTGAAAAATGGTTAAGTACCGTGTTTAAAGAACTCACTGCCATAAGTGATTTTCTCACCTGCGGCTCGAGGACCGCACCTGCGGTCTCTCACCTGCGGAAGTGGCCAAGAAGGCCTCGGATCGCACCTACGGAGGGAGGCCCGCACCTGCGGCTCCGCTCCTGCGGAATCATGTCCGCACCTGCGATAATGGACCTTCTCACCTGGGTCTCGCACCTACGACTGGGCAACCGCACCTGCAGTCACACCAGTTCAGGTGCACCAGCAGTTAAGGCTGCTGGTTTTTGGCCTCTTTTGGTGCCCGAGAGGCACCTGGGCCCACCCGAGCCCCCGTCCAAATATACCAACAAGTCCTAAATCATATTACGGACTCGCTCGAGCCTTCAAAACACCAGAAACAACGCTAAAACTCAAAATCGCCCGTCAAACCCTTTAGAATCAAACTTAAGAACTTTATGTTCTTGAATTCGGCTTCCATGCGCCGAACCGACCTATACTACTCGGAATGACACCAAAATTTTCAGGCAAGTCATAAATGACATAACGAAACTATTCCCGGTCTCGAAATTCCGTTCGGACCTTGATAACACAAAAACACGTTCCAAACCAAATTATGAACTTAAGGAAACTCTATTTTCACTATTTGGCGTTGAAACGCTCCTGGGTCATCCAAAACCCATTCCGGACATACGTACAAGTCCGAAATCATCACACGAAGCTACCGAAACTGTTGTAACTCGATTTCGAGGTCGTTTACTAAAAATGTTGACCGAAGTCAAACTTGGCCAAAAAGGCCAACCTTAAGGAATTAAGTGTTCCTATACTGCTCTAAACACTTCCAAATCCCGAACCACCTGTCTCCGCAAGTCATAAATCATAATAATAAGCCGTTGTGGGAAGTTTCATTTAGGGAAACGGGGTCCGATAACGCAAAACAACCGGTCGGGCATTACATTCTCCACCTCTTAAACAAACGTTCGTCCTCGAACGAGTCTAGAATCATACCTGAAGTGCTGAATAAGTGTGGATATCTGCTCCGCATGTCCTCCTCGGACTCCCAAGTCGCCTCCTCGACCGGTTGGCCCCTCCACTAGACCTTTACGATAGAAACTCTCTTGGATCTCAACTAGAAATCCTATCTATCAACAATAGCAACTGGCTCCTCCTTGTAGCCCAGCCTCTCATCCAACTGAATAGTGTTGAAATCAACCACGTGAGAGAAATCGGCATGGTATCTCCGGAGCATGGATACATGAAAGACCGGATGAACCCCTGATAGACTGGGAGGTAAGGCAAGCTCATAAGAAACCTCTACAACTCGCCTCAATACCTCGAAAGGACCTATAAACCTCGGGCTCAGCTTGCCCTTCTTCCCAAACCTCATAATACCCTTCATTGGCGAGACCTTCAGCAGAACTTTGTCTCCCTCCATAAATGAAACATCATGTGCCCTCTGATCCGCGTAACTCTTCTGTCTGGACTGTGTTGTGCGGAGCCTCTTCTGAATCAACTTCACCCTCTCCAGAGCATCCCTCACCAGGTCGGTGCCATATAACTTAGCCTCGCCAGGCTCAAACCACCCGATAGGAGAACGACATCGCCGACCATACAAAGCCTCAAATGGAGCCATCTAGATGCTGGACTAGTAACTATTATTATAAGAAAATTCGGCCAAAGGCAAGAACTGATCCCACTGACCTCCAAAGTCAATCAAACATGCCCTGAGCATGTCCTGCAATATATGAATTGTACGCTTCGACTGGCCATCAGTCTGAGGGTGAAATGTTGTGCTGAGGTCTATCTGGGTGCCTAAACCACTGTGCAATGCTCTCCAAAAGTGCGAGGTGAACAGAGGTCCTCGATCTGATATAATGGACACCGGCACACCGTGCAACCGGACTATCTCCCGAATGTAGATCTAGGCTAACCTCTCAGAAGTATAAGTAGTAGCCACTGGAATGAAATGTGCCGATTTGGTCAATCTATCCACAATGACCCAAACCACGTCAACCTTCCGCAAACTCCGAGGCAACCCAACCATGAAGTCCATAGTGATGCGTTCCCACTTCCACTCAAGAATGGGAATCTGCTGAAGTAGGCCTCGTAGCTTCTAGTGCTCATACTTAACCTGCTGGCAGTTAAGACACCTAGCCACATACTCCACAATGTCCCTCTTCATCGCCTCCACCAGTAATGCTGCTTCAAATCACGATACATTTTCGTAGCACCAGGATGAACCGAATACCGAGAACTGTGTGCCTCCTCTAAAATCCCCCCCTAGGGCCATCAACATTAGGAACACATAAACGGCCCTGGAGTCTCAGAACACCATCCTCGCCAATGGTAACCTCCTTGGCACCACCCTAAACCACTGTCTCTCGTAGCTCTGCCAAATACGGATCATCAAACTGTCGCGCCTTAATCTCCCCCAATAATGAAGACTGAGCAACCACATGTGCTAGAATTCGACGAGGCTCTAAAAGGTCCAATCTCACCAGGTGATTAGCCAAGGACTGAATGTCCAAGGCTAGAGGTCTCTCCTCCGCCGCAATATAAGCCAATCTACCCGTACTCGTCGCCTTCCTGCTCAAAGCATCGGCTACCACATTTTCCTTGCCCGGATGATAAAGAATGGTGATGTCATAATCCTTCAGAAAATCAAGCCACCTGCGCTGCCTCAAATTAAGATCCCTCTGTTTGAACAAGTGCTGCAAGCTGCGGTGGTCTGTATAAACCTCACAAGACACCACATACAAGTAATGCCTCCAAATCTTAAAAGCATGAACGATCGCCGCCAACTCCAAATCGTGCACAGTTTAATTCTTCTCATGAACCTTCAGCTGGCGCGAAGCATAAGAAATAACTCTCCCTTCCTGCATCAACACACATCCCAAGCCAACGCATGAAGCGTCGCAATACAGTGTATACGTCCCAGAACCGGAGGGCAATACTAGGACTGGTGCTGAGGTCAATGACGTCTTGAGCTTCTGAAAGCTCGCCTCACACTCGTCAGACCATCGGAACCGGGCATTCTTCTGAGTCAATCTAGTCAATGGGGAATCAATGGATGTAAAACCCTCCATAAATCGTCGATAGTAGCCTGCTAGACCCAAGAAGCTCCTGATCTCTGTAGCTGAAGTAGGACGTGTCCAACTCTGAACCGCCTCAATCTTCTTAGGATCAACCTTGATACCCTCTCCGGATACTACATGCCCCAAGAATGCCACAGAATCCAACCAAAACTCACACTTGGAGAACTTAGCATATAGCTTCTGTCCTCGCAAAGTCTGGAGCACAACTCTCAAATGCTGCTCGTGCTCTCCCCGGCTACGTGAGTAAATCAAAATGTCGTTAATGAAGACGATGAAAAAAGCATGAATATACGGCCTGAACACCCTGTTCATCAAATCCATAAATGTTGCTGGGGCATTAGTCAAGCCAAAGGACATCACCACGAACTCAGTGGCCATATCTCATACGGAAAGCAGTCTTCAGAACATCTGAGGCCCGAATATTCAACTGATGATAGCCCGATCTCAAGTCAATCTTAGAAAACACCTTAGCACCCTGCAACTGGTCAAACAAATCATCAATGCGCGGCAAAGGATACTTGTTCTTAATGGTGACCTTGTTCAACTTGCGGTAGTCAATACACATCCGCATAGACACATCTTTCTTCTGCACAAATAGGACTGGAGCACCCCACGACGATACACTTGGTCTGATAAACCCCTTAGCTAACAACTCCTCAAGCTGCTCCTTCGGAGCCATACGGTACGGAGGAATAGATATAGGCTAGGTACCTGGAGCTACATCAATGCAGAAATCGATATCACGATCCGGAGGCATGCTCGAAAGGTCTGAAGGTAAGACATCAGCAAACTCTCGAAATACTGGCACTGAATCGATCGTCGGAGACTCGGCGGTGGTGTCCCGCACATAAGAAAGATACGCCAGACAACCCTTCTCGACCATATGTCGAGCCTTCAGGAAGAAAATAACTCTACTGGCTGCACTAACTGAGGAACCTCTCCACTCCAGCTTAGACAACTCAGGCATGGCCAAGGTAACCATCTTGGCATGGAAATCCAAGATGGCATGATAGGGAGATAGCCAATCCATCCCCAAAATAATCTCAAAATCAACCATGTCGAGCAACAGGAGGTCTGCTCTAGTCTCGAACCCACAAAAGGTGATCACACAAGACCGATAAATCCGGTCTACCACCACAGAATCGCCCACAGGAGTGGACACATATATAGGAAAATCCAAGGGCTTGCGAGGAACATCCAGAAAACAAGCAAATAAGGCTGACACATATGAATAAGTGGATCCTGTATCAAATAGCACTGATGCCTCCCTACCACATACTGAAATAGTACATGTGATCACGGCGTCTGAGGCCACTGCATCTGCTCGAGCCAGAATAGCATAGAATCTAGCTGGTGTACCTGAAGACTGACCTCCGCTGGACTGAATAGGAGCTAGCTGAGCTCCCCCTGCCTGGCCTCCACCTCTGGGACGACCTCTACCAGCCTGTCCTCTACCTCTGGGTAGGCAGGGCGCCGATGCTGGGTATGTAGGCTGGTAACTCTGCTGAACAGCCTTGCCCCGAAGCTTGGGGCAAGTTCTCCTCATGTGGCCTGAATCCCCACACTCATAATACCTCACTGGTGGCATGGCCTGCTGCCCTGAATAAGAACCCTGGATAGCTGGGGGACGGTGAGAACCCTCTAGCATGGCACTGAAGTAAGGACTAGAAGTCCCCTGATGACCTGAATACCCGCCGGAGGAACCCTGAATGGGTGGTGGGCGGTAAGAACTCTCCGGCATGGCGCTGAAATAAGGCTTCACTAGAGCACCACGGGGAGGTGGTGGAGGAGCTGAATACGGAGGCCTGCTGGGCTGACCTCTACCGAACTGACCTCTACCCCTGGCTGGGGCTCCTCTGAAATCTCCAAAAAATCTAGCTCTCTTGTCCTGCTGACCCTGCTCTCTGCCCCTCGATCGGTAACCCTCAATCCGGCGAGCTATCTTGACCACAAGCTGATTGGGAGTACCCATCTCCACCTCTAGGGCCATGTTGGCCCTAATACCTAAGTGTAGCCCAGCTACAAACCTCCGCACTCTCTCAGCATCAGTAGGAAGTATCATAAGGGCATGACGTGACAACTCTGAAAACCTGGCCTCGTAGTCTGTCACTGACATTTGCCTCTGCTCTAGCTGCTCAAACTAATACCGCAGCTCTTCCCACTCTGAGGGTGGAATATATCTGTCCAGGAACAGCTGAGTGAACTGCTCCCATGTGAGAGGAGGGGAACCTGCTGGCCTACCAAGGATAAATGACTACCACCATCTGCGGGCCCTGCCCTCTAGCTGAAAAAGTAGTGAAATCAACTCCATGGGACTCCAGAATCCTCATGTTGTGCAGTCTGTCCATTCACCTATCAATGAAGTCCTGGGCATCCTCGCCCCTCTCACCTCCAAATAAAGGAGGGTGCAATCGAGTCCATCTATCAAGTAGCTTCTGCAGATCGCTGTCCGCAGCTGGTCTCAGCTCTGGTGCTGCTGGCAGCTATGCTCCGCCCACGGGCAGTGTACCTGGTTTCTGATGCAATGTTGTTGTCTGACCTGCAGCCTAGGCAGTAGGGGTCTGGACTCCCCCTCCCGCCTGAGAAGTGGAATGATCAGCTGGAAATAAACCAGTCTGGGACATGGTGTCCGTGAACCGCATCATACGACCCATAACCTCCTGGAAGCCTGTTGCAATCATGAAATCCATCAGAGCTGGATCTGCTGGGGGCACCTCACCCTGTACCTCAGTAATGGGATCGTTTGATGGATCCGCTGGGGGTGCTAATGGAACAACTCTGGGATGCCCTCGTCCCCTACTTCGGGCCGGTGCCCTCCCCCGGCCTCTGCCACATCCTCGGACGGCGGGGGTAGCGGCATCTCCCAGGTATGGAACATCAGCCGCACGAGTCCTCACAATCTGTGAGAGAATATAAGAATGAGATTTAGTAAACCATCGACTGCACGATAGAATAAGGAAAAAGAGAGGTTTCCTAACACCCTATAGCCTCCCGAAGATAAATACAGACGTCTCGTATCGATCCGCAAGACTCTATTAGGTTTGCCTGTGACTTGTGAGACCTACGTTAACCTAGAGCTCTGATACCATGTTGTCACGACCCAAATGTCTAACTCAGGTCGTGATGGCGCCCAACACCGAAGTCAGGCAAGCCAACACTTGTTTACTAACGAGGTTACCTTATTTGCTAAGATATTCAAATGCTTGCCAAGTTTTAAGTTATAAATCATTAAATGAAAACGGGTAAGCGAGGCAACTTAAATCAATGTAATCCAAAATTATGAACCAACATTTACAGTTTAGCCAAAAATACCATAAAGTCTACTATGTGTGCCAGAACATAGTGTCACAAGTCTACAGGCTACTAGTAGAATATACAAAACCAGACAAAAACAACTGTACTACTGTCTGAAGAGAACAGATAGAAAAATCAAAAGACAACTCCAAGGTGGTGCTGTGAGATCGCCAAGGGGAAACAGCTCACCGAAGAAGTCGAGTATGGTATATGCTCTCAAGATCGCGCTCCGGTATGATAACCAGATGCACCTACCTCAGAACTTGTACAATTAAGTACAGAAGCGTGAAATGAGTACATATAAAAAAATATATACCCAGTGAGTATCCCGTCTAAACCCGAAGAAGTAGTGACGAGAGGTAGACGTGATACTTACTAGGGTCAATAACAAATAACATGATTAAATAAATCTTGACAGGAATAGTGGTCATGAAGATCACTTAGGCATGAAGTATCAATTATATAAAACTGTAATTTATTCTCATGAGTCAAATAGCAATTATCACAAAAACCCCAAGTTCCCCTCCCACATGAAGCAGTTTATTTAATAATAACAAGACTCTCAGTCAAATACATAGCACATAGTATGCCAAAGCGTACAACCGAAGCGACGCAAAAATAAATGTGCACTACCGAGGGTCGAACGGCTCGAACCATATATGCATCTATTACTCCGCTCGCGAATCGAACATGCGACGCGGTTAACATAATGATAGGCTACCCCGCTCATGAATCATACATGCGACGCGGGTGCTCGTATACATACACAGAATTTCATCAGGAGTTTAGTAGTTTAACAGAGATTATACTTGGAGTCAAGAACTCAAACAAATGAAGTTTCTTGAACATAACTTCCTAATATTCTCATGCCAATTCAAGGATAATAAGCAACTCACATACAAGTAGGAATACATGCAAAACACAAAAGAGCATGCTTTTGTGCCCTAAAAACTACCCGACATAACATAGTAGCTACGCACAGACTCTCGTCACCTCGGGCGTGCGTAGTCCCCGCAAGTAAGGACATTTCAATCATTTAGAATCACCTATGGGGATAATTCCCTCTTACAAGATTGGAAAGGAGACTCACCTCGTGTCGAATCTACTTCTCGGACCAAGAACACGCCCAAAACTCCGAACTCTACACCCGAGGACTCGAAACTAGCCAAATATTATACAAATATATCAATTCATTCTCAAAGTATGGAAATTCTCCTACTTATTTAGTAAATTCATCATTCTTGAAGAAATCCCAAAATGCACCCCCGATCCCGCACACTCGGATTCCAAATATTCTCGAAGGAAACACTCGCTCATAGCCTAAGGATCATTAATATATGATTTTTGTATGTTTTCATGGTGAATAAGTGGGGAAATTCCCTAAAATTCCACAAGCCCTAGGTTTCTACTCCAACCCTTGATTTACACTAATTAGGGTGTTAATCTACCTAGGAATTGATGTATTTAACCAATATTTGAGTGGAAATAACTTACCTCTCGTAGCTAGGTCGTTTGGCTCCCTCCCAAGCTCCCAAAGTCGACAATGGTGGAAGAAAATGGGGTGAAAAATGGTTAAGTCCCGTGTTTAAAGAACTCACTGCCATCAGTGATTTTTGCACCTGCGGCTCGAGCACCGCACCTGCGGTCTCGCACCTGCGGAAGTGGCCAAGAAGGCCTCGGATCGCACCTGCGGAGCGAGGCCCGCACCTGCGACTCCGCTCCTGCGGAATCATGTCTGCACCTGCGATAATGGACCTTCTTACCTGGGGAATCACCTACGAGGCCTGGACCGTAGGAGCGGTCTCGCACCTGCGACTGGGCAACCGCACCTGTGGTCACACCAGTTCAGGTGCACCAGCAGTTAAGGCTGCTAGTTTTTGGCCTCGTTTGGTGCCCGGGAGGCACCTGGGCCCACCCGAGCCCCCGTCCAAATACACCAACAAATCCTAAATCATATTACGGACTCGCTCGAGCCTTTGTAACACCCGAAACAATGCTAAAACTCAAAATCGCCCGTCAAACCCCTTAGAATCAAACTTAAGAACTTTAAATTCTTGAATTCGGCTTCAATGCGTCGAACTGACCTATACTACTCGGAATGACACCAAATTTTGCAGGCAAGTCATAAATGATATAACGGAACTATTCCCGATCTCGGTATTCCATTCGGACCTTGATAACACAAAAACACGTTCCAAACTAAATTATGAACTTAAGGAAACTCTATTTTTGCTATTTGGCATCGAAACGCTCCCGGGTCATCCAAAACCCATTCTGAACATACGTATAAGTCTGAAATCATCACACGAAGCTATCGAAATTGTCGAAACTCGATTCTGAGGTCGTTTACTAAAAATGTTGACCGAAGTCAAACTTGGCCAAAAAGGCCAACCTTAAGGAACTAAGTGTTCCTATACTGCTCTAAACCCTTTCGAATCTCGAACCACCCGTCCCCGCAAGTCATAAATCATAATAAGCCTATGTGGGAAGTTTCATTAAGGTAAACGGGGTCCGATAACGCAAAACGACCGGTCGGGTCGTTATACACCATTACTCAAGGTAATGAGGAATCAAGCGAGGACAAAGCGAAGGCCATGATTTTCCTTCGTCATCATTTGGATGAAGGTTGAATATTTGACAGTGAAAGATCCTCTTGAATTGTAGATTGGCCTTGAGGAAAGGTATGATCACCTTAAGGCTACGGTATTGCCAAGGGCTCGATATGAGTGGATGCATCTACAATTGCAAGATCTTAAGAACGTAAGTGAGTATAACTCTGTTGTATTCCGAATGACTTCCCAATTAAAATTATGTGGGGATGTTATGAATGATGAGGATTTGTTGGAAAAGACTATTACGACTTTTCATGCCTCAAATACAGTATTACATCAGCAATATCGTGATATGTGTTTTAAAAGTATTCTGAATTGATCTCATGCCTTCTGGTGGCTGAGCAACATAATACCATTTTGCTGAAAAATCATGAAGTCCGTCCCACATGGTCAACTCCACTTCCTGAAGCGAATATGGTAGCGAGACGTGATAAGTTTGGAAAAAGACAGAATAATTATCATGGCCATATGAATGTTCGTGGGCATGGAAATGACAAGAGAAGATATAATAATCAACATCGTGGTGGTCATGTCAAATGAGAGAACAATATGGGTTCTCAAAATAATCAGTTAAGAGGCAAAAGCGGAATCTGCCACCGTTGTGGCATGAATGATCATTGGAAAATTGAATGCCGTACACCGGAGCATTCTGTCACGCTTTATCAAAACTCAATAAAAAGAAAGGCAAATAATGTTGGAGCGTCTTCTGCTAATGCCTCAGTGGAGTCTCACATGACCTTTAAAAATGATATTGAGGCAAGGCCTTCAAACAGAAATGGTGACAATGCCTAGGCAAACATTGCTGTAAATGATGATGATTTTGAAGGCCTCGATGATCTTACTCATATGGAATTTGAAGACTTATTTCGAGATCAAAACTAAAGTTTGATCATTTTACTAGGGAATGCAATTATTTTGTTTTTTTTTTCCAGTATTTGTTTTGGTCTCGTTCAAAATTATTTTTATTTTCAAGTAGTACTTAAGTTGTCTTATGTTGTTGGTGTTGTTAGTTTTCCGTATTTCTCATGGTGTACTTTTATTTTTTTATGAAGAAAATAAAATTCCTCAATCTTCAGTTGGATCCAAGATGAGTTATAAAATTTATGCCTTTTGGATGGTGCTACAATTCACACAATATTAAGAGAAAATAAAAAATTCTTTTATTTGGTTATGAACAAGGCCTTTGTTAATAAAATATATGGTAGTACAAAGTTAATTGAGGGATTTGGAATAGAGACCTTATTACTACCTAGAGGAATGATCTATTAATAATGCATTGTGTAACACTCTTCAAATTTATAAAAGTTTCGAGACTCGCTAATTATTGAATTAAATCATTTTTTTTCTTTTCTTTTTTTAATCTTTCCTATAGTGAAATATATATATATATATATATATATATATACACACACTTAAATAATTGGATATACAATTAATGGAATATTAATAATTTTAAAATTATTAATTATTAAAAGTGGGTATCATTAATTATTAGTTAAGTCAAAACCAAAAAACAAAGAGCAAAAGAAAAGGGCGTGCAAGCCTAAAGCCCATAAAGGGCTCTTGGCAGGCAAAAGGCATAAGCCTTAGGAAGAAAACGGAACTCAACATTTTGTTTTCCCAAGAAACAGAAGCGGCGATTCAACTAACAATTCACGCAGTCAATGGAAAATCTAGGGTTCTTTACAAATCACTAATTCTTGAATTTAGGTATATAAAATTCCCTATTATCAATTATCCTACAGTAGTAATAGGTAAGAATTGAATAGTTAATTCCTTTCTTCCTCTGTATCAACAGTAATTTCCATGTTTAGGTGTGAGACTTTAAAATTAATTCAAATGCACTGGTTGTTGTAAAATCAATTGTTTGACGAGTATAAATTGGATTGGGGCCTACGTATTGGCACAAGGAGTTTTGAGGTGAGTTGATATACCCCTTTATGTCACGACTCCAAAACTTACCAGGCCGTGATAGCGCCTATCGCAATATTAGGCCAGCCAATATTTATACTTAAAACATAAAAATAATCTTGTCACGACCCAAAATTCATAAGGTCGTGATAGCGTCGGACACCACTGTCAGGCAAGCCAATCATTAAATGGTTAAGTTAAATTTCTTGTTTTAGCATTTTTTTGAAATCGTTACCTTTCACTTTATTACATAATAACCGAATAAAATCCGCTAAGTAAATACGATAGTCTAATATTCCATTTTAATAAAATACATCCCAAATACATCCCAGAAACCGATGTCGCAAGTGTATGAGCAAATTCTAAGAATTTCACAAATACTACAAAGCTTGTCTGAAATACAAATTGGACAAGGAATTTAAAATGAAAATAAATACAATATGAGGGAGACTCTGTCGGCTACGGGTTGTCTCCGGATAGTGCAGCTCGTCTAAGTCTCTAAGTCAGCCACATCGCTGTGAAAGTACCTGTGCTATAAAAATGCACAGCAAGTGTAGCATGAGTACGAAAAAAACGTGTACTCAGTAAGTATCTCGCCTATCCTCAGAGAGGTAGTGACGAGAGGTCGAAGTAGACACTTGATAGAAGTAAATTTAGTATAATCAAGTGAGACACTAAGCGAGAATATCATAGGCAATTAAATAAAATCAGGGATAAGTAATATCAACTTCTTTCACATTTAACACTTTAAATCTTCGTCATTTTCATTGGCAATTTAAAACTTCATAGGCCAATAAACATGTAATAATTACAGAAAATACGCAGCAATTATCACGCGCAAGAAATGCCGAGGGTCGAATGGCGCAGACCAACAATAGTAAAATGTGCACTGCCGATGGTCGAACGACTCGAACCATAGATGCATCTATCTGCCCCGCTCGCGAATCGATCATGCGACGCGGTCATACATGAATAACAAGGTCATACTGCTCGCGAATCATACATGCGACTCAGGCACCCATAGTTACAAATATTCACACAATTAAACCACATTATTATCAGGAAAATTAGCTATTCAATGAAGTGATAGAATTCTCCTTTTAATGAGCATGAAAATAGTATATAAAGCCTTTCTGGGGATTTACTTTCCAAGTTCGACAGGGTTTCAAACGTTATAGATTTACCCGAAACATATTTATCCAAGGAAGAATCAATTCTCCTTCTAGATGATTAAGAAACGTAGACTCTATCCTTCTTAGAGATTTAATTACTAATTGACAACATCACATGATATTTTATTGACAAGGTCACAAGTACAACAAGTAAAGCACACTACTGGGTCCTAGACTATCCGGACATATCACATTAGTAGCTACGAACGGACATCCGTCACCTCGTGCATACGTAGCTCCCGCAAATAGTAGCAGATAATTAATTAGTTCACCTATGGGGTCAATTTCCCCCTCACAATGTTTGAAAGGAGACTTACCTCGCTCCGAAATTCCATAACCGGCTTCCAAGCCCTTCCGACGACTCCAATTGATGCACAATGTCCCAAAACTAGCCAAATAATGGGCAAACCAATGAAAATATACTCTAATACTTGTAACAATTCAAATTATATAAATTCCCAACTCCGCTCAAATAATTGACCAAAATGCCCTCGGGCCCACGTGCCCGGATTCCAAAATTTCTCGAAGATAAACTCTACACACAGCCTTACTAACTCAAATATACAATTTACTCTAATTTTCATGATCAATTTCTAGGTTTTCTTCCGAATTCCATAATTTTCACAATTTGTTACACTTAAATCCGAACCTAAATCGTGTATTTAATTTGAAATGAGTTGGAACCACTTACCTTGTGATCCTTGAAGAAAATCTCCCCTTAAAGCTTCCCACAATCATCCATACCAAATGAAAATAGGAGAAGAATTGGCAATTCCCGTTTAAAACATAACACTGCCCAGGCGACCCTCCTATGCGATTGCATGACATGCTTCGCGATCCCATAGGCCAACTACGATGCCTCCCTAATTCCTTTTGTGCGTTCGCATGGCCACATGTGCGATCGCATAAGCCAATGTCTGCAGCCTCCCAAATTCCTTCTCCGCGATCGCAGACACCACACTGCGTTCGCACTAGCCAGCCCAGCAGCCCCCCAGGCCTTCTTCGCGATCGCATACCAACTCCCACGATCGCATAGGCAAAAAACCCCGCCCCTTCAATTTTCTTCTTCGCGATCGCACTCCTAAGGATGCGATCACAATTCACACCAGAAGCACCAGCAAACAACAGCAGCTAAACACTCCGAAATGACTCAAAATCATCCCGAATCACACCCGAGGGCCCGGGGACCCCGTCCAATCACACGACTCAATCCCATAACATCCCACGGACTTGCTCGAGGCCTCAAATCACATCAAACAACACCGAACTCACGAATCTCACTAAGATTCAAACTTTACGAACTTAAAATTTCAAACTTCCACATCCGATGCCGAAACCTATCAAATCACGTCTGATTGACCCCAAATTTTGCGCACAAGTCATATTCAACATTACGAACCTGCTCCAACTTCCGGAATCACATTCCGACCTCGATATCAAAATTTCCACTTCCGGTCAGATTTCTCAAAAACCTTCAAATTTCTATCTTTAGCCAGATGACTTCAAAATGACCTACGGACATCCGAATTCACTTCCGATCGCGCTCCCAACTCCAGAATCACCATACGGAGCTATTCCCAGACTCAGAATCCCAAATAAACATCAATATAACTGAAATGCACTTCAACCCAGACTTATGAAATTCCTTCTAAAATGTTAACTTCCACAATATACGCCGAAACACTCCCGGGTTATCCAAAACCTGATCCGTACATACTCCCTAGTACGAAATCATCATACGAACCTTATGGAACCTTCGAATCCTGATTCCGAGGCCGTTTACTCAAAATTCAAATCTTAATCAATTCTTCCAACTTAAGGCTTCCGAAATGAGAATTTCTTTCCAAATTAACTCTGAACTTCCCGAAACTCGATTCCGACCACGCCGACAAGTCATAATGCCTTAAATGAAGATGCTCATGGCCTCAAACCACCGAACGACGCGCTAGAGCTCAAAACGACCGGTTGGGTCATTACAAATCTTTTGTTCGATTCATCGCTAAGAATTTTGTTCGATGACATCGCTAAGAACATGTCATTTAAGAATTTTTGAAACAGAAAGAAACGATAAGCCAAATATCTAAACACAACCCAACAATCCCGAAGTCACTGGGTCACGAGCATCTAAGGAAAATACACAAGTCTGAAACAATATCGCTAATACAAGGTAAGTCTAAGAGATGCAAATGCTACAAAAGTACGAAGGAGAAAGAAGGGTTGCAGACGCGTAGAGCTACCTCGCAAAAATATCCGAGAGTCCCTGGAAAGATAAACAACTCACATCCGCCCTAGCACCTGGATCTGCACACAATGTGCAGGGAGTAATGTGAGTACACCAACTTAATAGTAATGAAAGTAAATAAAGTCTGAGAAATACGAAACACATAAAACAAGTCATCAATCCACATCAAATACAATTCTTCTTTCAAAATCGTAGATACAACAATTCATAATGCTTAAAAGCCGCATTCAGTAAAACCTTTGAAATTGTGCCTTTCCACCGTTTTCATAGAAATTCAAGAAACGTTTAGTGTAAAAAATGATAGAAATCATAAGTAGCCTCTCGGTCAAAAACATATTTTATAAATCGCCCCTTGGGCATAACATCACTCATAATCAGTCACTCAGCATACCTCACAATCACTCGGCATCAGCTCCTCGGGTAACCTCACAGTCACTCATACCTCTCAATCACTCGGCACTCGCACTCAGTAGGTACCTGCACTCACTGGAGTGTACAGACTCCGGAGGGGCTCCTACAACCCAAGCGCTATAACAAGCCATCTCGTGGCATAATCACTCAGGCTCTCGGTCTTTAATATATCATAAACATTGTAACATGCTGCAGTGCGCAGCCCGATCCCATAACATCCTCACAACATAGTCCCTCTGCCTCACTCAATCAGAAACCTCTCAAAATCCACTCAGGCTATCAGTAAAACGGGGTGCTCGACCCAAAATATCATTTCGTGCATCAAATAGTGTAAATGAGACTAAGTTTCAAAATCAGTTAAACATAGAATGACTGAGTACAAATCTTAAATTAACACAGTGAGGAAATAGAAGTAAAAGCCCCCAAGGGGTCCAAACACTTGGCACGAGGCCCAAATACGACATTCATCCCAAAACATAGTAATCATCTTTAAAAAATGAAATATCATATGATATATAATCAAATACGCAAGTTAATAGTTGCAACGGGACAGACCAATTCACAATCCCCCAATAGTGCACGCCACACACTCGTCATCTAGCATGTGCGCCACTCCCAAAATAGTGATACAACGTGAAATCCGGGGTTTCATACCCTCAGGACAAGATTTACAATCATTACTTACCTCAAGTCAGATGAAAAACTACTCTGCGATGCCTTTGCCCCTTGACTCGGCCTCAACACGCCCCAAATCTATTCAAAAACAGATTCATATAATCAAAATATGGTAAAGGAACATGACCCACTCGAAATTAGTCGATATATATCAAAAATCACGAAATTGGCCAAACCCGACCCCCGGGCCCACATCTCGGATTCCGATAAAAATCGCAAAACTAAAATCCTTACACTCTCACGCGTCCATACATACCAAAACATCAAAATCCGACAACAAATAGTCCCACAAATCCTCAAATCAATGTCTCAAATTTCATGCCGTAATCCCCCAATTTTAACCCTTGATTCCCATAGATTTCATGTCTAATCACTCAAATATCACCATAAAAATGAGTTTTTGGTCCAAGAAACTTACCTCTATGAAAATCTCTTGAAATCCCTCTTCAAATCGCTCCCCAAAGCCTCAACCCGAATGAAAAATTGATGAACAAAGCCTAAAATTCGCGAAGGCAACTATTTATACTTTCTGCCCAGGGGTTCCGCATCTACGATCCATTTTCCACATCTGCGGACCCCACACCTGCAACCAATAGTGCGCATCTGCGGATTCCACTTACTCCTCCCATTACCGCACATGCGCTCAAACCACCGCACCTGCGGGCTCACAGGTGCGGTCCAACTTCCGCATATGCGATGCCTCTCCAGCTAACCCATCTCCGCACCTGCGATGAACCAAACACACCTTCGATGACCGCACCTGCGATCACCCTTCTGCATCTGCGGAATACCAGAACAGCATGCACCAGCAGCCCTTAAATGCCAAAAACCAATCCGTCGACCATCCGAACTCATCTCGAGGCCCTCGAGATCTTAACCAATGGTACCAACCAGTCATATATCATTGTCCGAACTTAGTCGAACCCTCGGAATCCTCAAAATAACATCAAAATACCAAAATTAATCAATAATTCAAGCCTAAGGATTTCTATCTTCTGAAATTCACCAACGATGCCGAAACCACACAAACCACGTCTGAATGACCCGAAAGTTTGCACACACATCCCAAATGACCCTACAAACCTGTTCCAACTTCCAAAACTATATTCCGACCCTGATAGCTAATTTTCTACTACCAACCGGAAATCGCCAAAAATTCATTTTCGCCAATTCAAGCCTAATTCTACTCCGAACCTCCGTACAATATTCCAAACACACTCTTAAGTCCGAGATCACCTAACGAAGCTATTCGAGCCATAAAACCCACATTCCATGATCAGTTACCCATAAGTCAGACTCCGGTTGACCTTTTCAACTATTAAACCTTCTTAAGAGACTAAGTGTCTCATTTCTCTCCACGACCACTCCGAACCCGAGCCAACCGACCCAACACAACATGAATGAGCTAAACAATACAAAACAAATCAGAAATGGGAAGATAAGGCTATTCTCACGGAACGATCGACCGGGTCGTTACATTCTCCCCCTCTTAAACAAAAGTTCGTCCTCGAACGGGTCTAGAAACATACCTAGGGTCTCAAATAAGTGAGGATATATGCTCCGCATCTCCCGCTCGGTCTCCCAGGTGGCCTCCTCCACCGGCTGCCCTCCCCACTGCACCTTCACTGAAGCTATTTCCTTAGACCTCAACCTTCTGACCTGACAACCCAAAAAAGCTACAGGATCCACCTCATAAGACATATCACCCTCTAGTTGAACTGTGCTGAAGTCCAAAACATGCAACGGGTCACCAACATACTTCCGAAGCATGGAAACATGTAATACCGGATGCACACTCGACAAGCTAGGTGGCAAAGCAAGTCTATAAGCCACATCTCCAACCCTCTGAAGCACCTCAAAAGGCCTAATGAACCGGGGACTCAACGTGTCCCTCTTCCCGAACCGCATGACACCCTTCATGGGTGACACCTTCAACATAACCTTCTCCCCAACCATGAAAGATACATCTCGGACCTTCCGGTCCACACAGCTCTTCTGCCTAGACTCCGCCGTGCAAAGTCGCTCCTGAATCAACTTCACCTTATCTAATGCATCCTGTACCAAATCTTTACCCAAGAGTCCAGCCTCACCCGGCTCAAACCAACCAACCGGAGATCTACACCTCCTCCCATATAAAGCCGCGTACGGAGCCATATGGATACTCGACTGATAATTATTATTATATGCAAACTCCGCGAGTGGCAGAAACTGGTCCCATGAACCCCCAAAATCAATTACACAAGCACGCAACATGTCCTCCAATATCTGGATAGTGCGGTCAGACTACCCGGTCGTTTGAGGGTCAAAAGATGTGCTCAACTCAACTTGAGTACCCAACTCTCTCTACACAGCCCTCCAAAACTGCGATATGAACTGAGTACCCCTATCAGAAATGATGGAAACGGGAACACCATGCAACCGAACAATATCCCGTATGTAAATCTTAGCTAACCGCTCTGAAGAATAAGTAGTACCAATAGGAATTAAGTGTGCGGACTTGGTCAAGCGATCCACAATAACCCATATAGCATTGAACCTCCTCGGAGTCCGTGGGAGCCCAACTACAAAGTCCATGGTGATCCGCTTCCACTTACACTCCTGAATATCCAACCTCTGATGCAATCCACCTGGTCTCTGGTGCTCATATTTGACCTGCTGAAAGTTGAGACAATGAGACACAAATCCAACAATATCCTTCTTCATCCGCCTCCACCAATAATGATGTCGCAAATTCTGATACATCTTCGCGGCACCCGGATGGATGGAATACCCTGAGCTGTAGGCCTCCACAAGAATCAACTCCCGAAGCCCATCTACATTAGGCACACATATCTAACCCTGCATCCTCATAACACCATCATCACCAATAACTACATCCCTAGAATCACCTCGTCGGACCTTATCCTGAAGAACGAACAAGTGTGGGTCATCATATTGGCGCTCTCTGATACAGTCATAAATAGAAGACCTGGAGAATACACAAGCCAATACTCGGCGGGGCTCTAATAAGTCCAATCTCACAAACTGGACCGCTAACGCCTGAACATCAAGTGCTAAAGGTCTCTCTGCTACTGGAAGCTATGCTCGACTCCCCAAACTCTCTGCTCTGCAACTCAGGGCATCGACCACTACATTTCCGGATGGTATAGAATAGTGATATCATAGTCCTTGAGAAGCTCCAACCATCACGCAAATTCAGATCATTCTGCTTAAACAAATGATGCAGGCTATGGTGATCAGTAAAAACCTCGCAATGCACCCCATACAAATAATGACGCCAAATCTTCAAGGCGTGAACAATGGATGCTAACTCGAGATCATGCACATGATAATTCTTCGCATTAGTCTTCAACTGGCGCGAGGCGTGGGAAATCACCCTACCCTCCTGCATCAATACACAACCAATTCCTATCCTCGAGGTATCACAATACACGATATTAGAACCTAAAGCTGATGGTAATACTAACACTGGAGCTGAGGTCAAAGCCGCATTGGGCTTCTGAAAGCTCTCTTCGCACTCGTCCGACCACCTGAATGGAGCACCTTTCTGGGTCAATTTGGTCAAGGGCGAAGCAATAGAAGAAAATCCATCTACAAACCGACGGTAATAGTCCGCCAAACCAAGGAAACTCCTAATCTCAGTAACTGAGGACACCACGTGCCCCAAGAAATCTATTGAACCAAGCCAAAACTCACACTTAGAGAACTTTTCATAAAGCTTCTCTTCCCTCAATCTCTGCAATACAACTCTCAAATGTTGAGCATGCTCCTCCTGGCTACGAGAATATACTAGAATGTCATCAATGAACACAGTAACAAAGGAATCCAAATAGGGTTGAAACACGCTATTCATCAAATGCATAAACGTTACTGGGGCATTGGTCAGCCCAAAGGACATCTGTTGAATCAAGTCACTGCATGGTTTTGAAGATTGACAAATACCAACCCAGTTGAACCAAGTCCATCAGGGCAAACAGTCAAATAGACCCATTGGCATGAGAAGCGTCCATGCACAGGAGATAAACATTATCTATGAACTAAGAGGTTATCTCATAAGCGAAAAGGTTGCAAATTGATAAGAAGATGGAGTTCGATTTCAGGAGGGACAGAATCAAGATCAAGAAATTTGAGATAAACACAAATTATTCCACCAAGGAAGAGTTGCATTAGAACTGAACAACAACATCTCAACTACTGATTCTATAAAATGTTGAAGCATTCCTGCTGAAGAATTTACGCACAAACACAGAAGTGAAACAAGAACTGAAAGCAAAATTATCAAAGCAATTTTGCAAGCAGAATCCTTGTGCGACATAAAAGCTACTTGAACCAGCTAGAAGAACCAGTTCCATCTGTTGTCTTTTGAGTCTAGTTGGTTATAGTAGGTGATTACATATTTTATCTTTCAGCTTTATCTAGAAGCAATTGTAATACGTACATATTGTTCAAGTTAGAGTTAACTTGAAGTTTGTTGCAATTAGCTAGAGGCTAGTTTTCCACAAAGGGATTAGAGTTAGTCCTTAGGTTTACAAAACAGGTTATTTTGTAAATGTTGTTTGGCTCATTGACATAATGAAGAGTTTGGGAAAATCCTACTGGGAAGTAGGTCGTGGTTTTTTCACCTTTTGAGCTAGGTGTTTTTCACGTAAAATTGTCGTGTTCTTTAAATTCTGCAATTACTTTTCCGCAAACTTTAGAAGTTGGAACACCAAGAAGAACCAGGTTCTTCTATAGAGACTGCACTAGAAAATTGGACACCACACAAATCACCCCCCCCTCTTGTGTGGTATTGACGTATAAAACATCAATTGGTATCAGAGCAGGTTATCCTTGAAAAGGATAACACCTTGGGAAAGATCAAAATGAGTGCACCACCTGGAAACTGGGAGGGACAATCAACTGCAAGGCCACCACTCTTTAATGGCCAGTATTACTCCTGGTGGAAGAACAGGATGAATGATCACTTGATTGGAGAAAACTATGAACTCTAGGACATAGTCACTGATGGTCCTCTAGCCACCATGAAGAAGACTTCTGAAGGAGTAGATGTACCAAAAACTAGAGCTGACTACACTGCTGAGGATCTGAAGAAATGGGAGAAAAATGCTAAGGCCAAAAAGTGGCTGTTTTGTGGACTAGGTCAAGACGAGTATAGTAGGATTCAAAGTTGTACCACTGCCAAAGAAATTTGAGATACCTTACAAGTAGCCCACGAAGGAACACCTCAAGTGAAAAGATCAAGAGGTACTCTACTATACTCTCAGTATGGAAACTTCACTATGAAAGAATGAGAGACAATCCAAGAGAGGTACACAAGGTTCACAACTCTGAAAAATGTACTTAAGTCACTTGGTAGAGTCATTCTTGAAGAGGACAGGGTACAGAAGATTCTGACAAGGGTCTTACCAATTTCCTGGGAAAGTAAAATCACCGTTATCCAGGAATCCAAAAATATGGCAACCCTCAGATTGGACGAGCTAATTGGAAATCTTACTTCCTATGAACTTAGAAGGCAGACTAAGGGTGGCAAGTGGGCCGGGCCTGGCCCGGGCTTGGGGGGCTTTAGGCCCGTGGGGGGCCGGGTCTTTGGTTTGGGCCCGTGAGCCCGGGCCCGCCAGGCGGGCCTGGGCCGGGCCAAGCGAGCCAAGCGGGCCCAACGGTCATAAATTTAAAAAAAAATTATTTTTTAAAAATGGCCAACGGCCAGATTTTTAAAATCTGGCCATTTAAGCCTTAAAATAGCCGTTTGGTATTTTAAAAAATAGCCAAATGGCCCCCAAACTTTT
>MDKH01096175.1:0-50766 GCA_005239495.1 Nicotiana undulata
GAGGGGACATTCTGTGCCGAGTGTTGCTATTATGCACGAGGGGACATGCCGTGCCGAGAGATTTTGAGATTATGCACGAGGGGACATGCCGTGCCTTTTTGCTGTTCATTATCTGTCCTGAGACGTTTAATTCCTGCCTTATTATTTTTACACTCCAGTTATTACTCTGTTCTATTGTTCTAGCATTTACTTGCCCCTATTACCCCCTGCATGTTCTCCCCGTATCTGTTTTACTTGCCTATTTCCGTCAATATTTTCATGTTATTTTATAGAACTGCACATGAACATACACTGTTGTCGGTCCTAGCCTCGTCACTACTTCGCCGAGGTTAGGCTCGGCACTTACTCAGTACATGGGGTCGGTTGTACTGATGCTACACCTGCACTTCTTTATGTGGTGCAGACTACGCAGCCGGACCCAGTGGACACTGACGGAGGGATCATTCCATCAGTTCATTCAGGAGACATAGAGGTAGACCCGCAGACGCTCGTGGGCCTTGGCGTCACCTTCTACCCTTCACTTTCAGCTATGTCTTATCTTATAGTTCAAAGACAGTCATATGTGCTTATTTTCAGACCTTTATTTTAGTAATCTCTTAGACAGTTCGTGAGTATGACACGAGTTCTGGGATTTGTATATGGGTTTTATTTTGGAGTTGTTATATTATTTTTGGTAATTTGTTAACCTTCATATTGTTTACCATCGATGCCTTAGTTACCTTGTTCGTTTTAGTTGTTAATGAATTTTATCTAGTTCAAACGTTGGCTTGTCTAGCGGGTTCAACGTTAGACGCAGTCATGGCCGAAGGTGGGATTTCGGGTCGTGACAGTATCTCGTTACCGGACGCTATGTTGTTATTTTCATCTTGGTGACCGGACACGTTATCAACATGCAGAGGTGTTGATTGAGAATTTGACATTTTTGTATTTTAGCCTGGAATCAAAGACACTTCAAAGAACAAGTGTAAATCAGTGTGTGTTATGGAGATTTGTATCAAATAATCACTATTATCCTTATCCCAACGGTGGGCGCCAAACTGTTTACCCTAAAATCGGAGAACAATTGAATTTATATGCAGTTTTAAGGGTACATGATATAACTCGATACAAATTGAAAGAACAAATTAATATTTAAATTATAGACAAGAAAATAAATGCATACCACACAAATTGAACAATCTTAGCCTTTGAAGGTTGGCCGCCCTCGAGTCAAGATATGCCCCAATCGATGTCAGAATAAGATGAGAAGATAATAAGAACTAGAAACAACAGTGTATTGCTGCTAATTAATCGGCCTCTCCTTGATACGTGCCAAGATTTTCGCCTTGACATCCAACCGATTACTAATATTTTGGCCTTCTATTATTTGGCCCGATAAAGTTTTCTCAATCTTGTTAGGTCCCGAAGTCACGAGCTCGATGATTTAACTTCGTGCCTTGATTCGATATAATCCGGGGTTGAGCTTCAACATATCACGTTTCAATCCCAATTTGTCATGAAATAGATGAGCCCGGTTCGACCGTATACACACATCATGATATTCACACCAAACATATAACTGCAAAATATGTATGCTTTCTGTCCTAATTTATTGCAATGCCCCATTTTATTTATCGATTTTTTTAGTATTTTTCAAAAAATGTCTTTCTTCTTTATAAGAAAACAATTTAAATTTTAACTTTATATATTAAATAAATTATGGTCATATAAATATTTATGACTAATTTTGAATTACAATTTCAAAAATCTTTTTTTCTATGTTAAACTCTCTGTCGAGTTAAATATCACTATATAAATTGAGACGGATGGAGTATCTTTTATACACATATTTATTATTTAACTATAGCTAAGTTATTTGTATTTTCCTTTTAACTTTTAATTGTTAAAGTTAAATTATTTTGTTTGATGTGACCATCGGTGCATATTAGTATTTACCTCAGGTGTGGAATTAATTACCTAGGATACTTTACTGAGAATTGCGTCAAACTGCCGACTAGTATTTGACTTTTGTCTCTGTTAATAAAAGTAGTGTACTTATGGTAATAAGGATATTTATAAAAACACATAGTCAGTACAAAGGTCATCACAAATTGGGAGATTCTAGGACACAAAGTTCATATCTCCTCTTCATAAGTAGAAATAACAAAAGACGTGGAACAAGATACCACTTAAGGCTCCCAAAAAAATATAGCTTGAAAAAATACTAAAGAAAAAAGTAGATCCATAAATTCTTGAAGGTTTGATTTGAATCTAACAATTTGCAATGTTGGAAGTTGGAACTGATATTAGAAGGTTAAATACCAAAATTGGAGTCAATTAAAGTAGATTTGAACCAATTTGGTTTATTTTTTAAATAAAATGTATTGATAAAATTTCTACACAAAAAGTTACGACGATCTCTTAGGATTTATAGTCATATTTTGACCATTCGTCAAGATTAATTACAAATTTTAACAATCCGATAGGATTTGACCATAAGTGCTAATGGATTACTAGGACTGCAACAAGGCAAGTTTTCCCTATCAGTCAGAATCCTGCTAATCCATTAGAATTTTGTTTTCTTCTTCGGGACTCGAAGATATTTTGAAAAACTATTTTAAGAGCATGTTTAGAAAGCAACCTAGTAATTGAATTTATATGTAATTAGGTGTAACTATAATTTTATATGTTGTAACAATACGATCTCGTCGTTTTTGCTGTTTATTCTATGTTCACTTGTAGTTAGGTGACTTGCAGAGGTGGTTGATTTGGTTACGAGGATGTTTCGGAGTGACTTGGGACGCTTAGTCCCAAGGTTGGAAGCTTAAATAGAAAGAATTGACCGGAGTTTGACTTCAGAATGAAGTTTTGATGGTTCTGATTTACTTGTAATTTCCATGGTTTATTATCTGATTTATCTGCATATGATCTTATATGTTGTACCAGTGACTGATCAGATATCTTAAGTAATTGTGCACACACATAGAGATATAGTCCTTTCAGTACCTTATACTTGATCACACTGATGTTCTGTACTAGTTGGATTTATAAACTGTACATGTTTTAACATGTACTATTTATAATTCTTTGTTTTTATTTCACCGAGGTTAGTTACGATACTTATTGAGTACATTGGTTCGGTTGTAATCATACTACACTCTGAACTTAATTGCGCAGATCCAGGTTTGGGAAAAAGTATCGGCAATAGATTTGCTTGTTGAACTGAGCTTCGAGAGGCGAGGTAGAGCTGAATTCTTGGCCGCAGTTTTGACTTGTCGTTTTTCTTATGTACTGTTGTTTTAGTTCAAGCGGTATTGTTATTTAGTTTTCAAACCTGGATTTCGATGTAGAGCTCACGACTCCGTATTTACCCGTTTCTGGGGGATTTACCTTGTATTAGCAATATATTATCATATTGAGATTTCATACTTATGCTGTTTTTATTATTATATTTCGTCTTGCCTAGCCGGTGCGTTAGGCGCCATCATGATGGGTTGAAAGTTTTTATCGTAATAAGCTGGTATCGGAGTCCTTCGTTCGTAGATATTACGAGTCATCAACAGTTTAGTAGAGTTTTACGGAATGGTACAGAGACATCTGTACTTATCTTCGAAAGGCTACCGAGCTATTAGGAAACTTGACTTTCTGGTATGCTTGTCGTGCAGATTTGTTATTTTCAGAATTTGAACTTGACTCTTTATTCTCTCACAGATGGTGAGGACGCGTGCGACCCAATCAAGCGGACGACCGCCAGTACCACCAATTAGGGCGGCGAGAGGCTGGGTCCGCAGTAGAGGTCGAGGTGTGGCTCGTACTACAGCCAAAGCAGCACCTGTGGAGTCAGTAGTTACTCCAGCAACATGTACCAGATGTTGTGAGCTGGAAGGACCAGCTCAGGCACCAGTTATGCCCATCAGGAGGCCTTAGCCTAGATTTTGACTATGTGCACGAGCCTGGCTCAGGCGGTTTGAGTTCCAGCTGCTCTAGCTACTTCACAGGCCGAGTGAGGTGCCCAGACCTTTGCCTCCTGTACTCCAAAGCATCATGCTCAAGGTCACCAAACACTGGATGTATTGCTAGTTCAACTCGTTTCTGCCGCTCGGGCTGAGGTTGGTCCCCATATGAGTGATGAGGTGCAGAAGAGATTGGAGCAATTTGGGAGGGTTAAGCCTCCAGAGTTCAGTGGATCAGAGTCGGAGGGTGCTCAGGATTTTATAGACTAGTGTCAGCGGATCTACACACAACGGGTATTTTAAACACAAGTGAGGTTTTATTTACTACATTTCAGCTGCCAGGGGTAGCTTATCGATGTGGCAGGCTTATGAGTTGAGCAGTCCAGCTTATGCAGCGCTACTTACATGGCATGAGTTCTCAGCTCTCTTCTTAGAAAAGTTGTCCCACTGACTCTCAGAGAGGAGTTGCATAGAGAGTTTGAGCAGCTACGCCATGCGGGTATGACCGTGACTCAATATGAGATGACATTTTCAGAGTTGGCTCATCATGCGATATAGTTGTTCCCACTAAGAGGGAGAAGATTAGGAGGTTTATTGATGGCCTGATTATAGCTTGGGAGGTTGCGGCGGGTGCGAGGTTTGACCAGGTAATCGATATTGTTAGACGCTTAGAGCTGGTTAGCAGGCAAGAGCGTGAGGAGCAGTAGGCCAAGAGTCCTCGTAGTTCAGGTGGTTTCAATAGTGACTTATTTGGAGGTCAGTCCCATTACAACATAGGTCGCCTTCCTAGAACCGGTTCAGGAAGCTCTCCAAGTTTCTCGTGGTTCTCCAATTAGCCACAGTTCCTACAGTGCACGCCCATCTCAGTCATTATTCAGTGCGTCGCCAGCACAAAGTTCTTACCATACTTTATCTGCATAGGGTTCCTCCGACAGCTATTCAGATTATCAGGGTCAGCAGCTCCGTCAGAGGAGAGGTTGTTTTGAGTGCGGGGACTTGAGTCATCTCCACAAAGATTGCGTCAGACTGTTAAGCAGGGTCCCACAACAAAGTTCTCAGTCTATGATTTCAGCACCAGCTGCTCCACCGTCTGCACAGCCAGCTCGGGGTGGGGCTCAGTCAGATCGAGACCGCCCTAAAAGGGGAGGTGGATCAGGTGGTGGTCAGGCCCGTTTCTACGCATTTCCAGCCAGGCTAGAGGCAATCGCCTCCAATGCTTTGATTACAAGTATTATTTCAGTATGCCATAGGGATGCTTCGATATTATTTGATCCTGGTTCCACTTATTCATATGTATCATTAGAGTTGATCTTTTACTTCTTAGCATGGTTGATTTTGACGTGATTATAAGCATGGATTTGTTGTCACCATGTCACGTTATTATGGATTGTCACACTAAGATCGTGGCATGGGCGATGCCGAAGCTGCCTAGGGTTTAGTGGAGAGGTTCCTTGGATTATGTTCCTAGTAGAGTGATTTCATATTTGAAGGCTCAACGGATGGTTGAGAAGGGATGTTTTTCATATTTGGCCTTTGTGAGAGACGTTAGTGCTGATACTTCTATCGTTGAGTCAGTTACTATGCTGAAGACTTTCCAAATGTGTTTCTTTTAGACCTGTAGGACATTCCACCCCACAAGGATATTGATCTTGGTATTGGCTTGGTGTCGGGAACTCAACCTATATCTATCCTCCGTATTGTATGGCACCAGTAGAGTTGAAAGAATTGACGGAACAACTTCAGAGCTACTTCATATGGGTTCATCAAGCCTAGTGTGTCGTCTTGGGGAGTACCGGTTCTATTTGTGAAGAAGAAGATGGTACTATGCGGATGTGCATTGATTACAAGTAGTTGAACAAAGTTACAATTGATAACAAGAACCCACTACCGCGCATTGATGACTTATTTGACCAGTTTTAGGGTGCTAGAGTGTTCTCTAAGATTGATTTGAGGTCTGGGTATCACCAGTTGAAGATTCGGGATTCTGATATTCTAAAGACAGCATTCAGGACGTGCTACTGTGACTATGAGTTTCTTGTGATGTCCTTTGGGCTGACCAATGCCCAGTTGCCTTTATGCATCTGACGAACAATGTATTCCATCCATATCTTGATTCTTTTGTCATAGTATTCATTGATGATATACTGGTGTACTCACGCATCTAGAAGGAATATGAGTAACATCTAAGGATTGTACTCCAGACATTGAGGGAGAATAACCTATATGCTAAATTCTCAGGGTGAGAGTTTTGGCTTGATTCTGTGATGTTCTTGGGGTACGTGGTGTCCAGTGAGGGGATCAAGGTAGATCCGAAGAAGATTGAGACAATTTAGAGTTGGCCCAGACCGTCTTCAGCTATTGAGATTCAAATTTTTCTTAG
The DNA here is from genome assembly GCA_005239495.1 of Nicotiana undulata. Classification (NCBI taxonomy): domain Eukaryota; kingdom Viridiplantae; phylum Streptophyta; class Magnoliopsida; order Solanales; family Solanaceae; genus Nicotiana; species Nicotiana undulata. The sequence goes on from MDKH01096175.1 coordinate 6,313, forward strand.
TTTGGTCGGATATTATCGTCGTTTTGTGGATGGTTTCTCGTCCATTGTTGCTCCTTTTCCCATATTGACTCAGAAGGGGGCTCCATTCAGGTGATCTGGCGAGTGTGAGGAGAGCTTCCAAAAGCTCAAGACTGCCTTGACCACAACTCCAGTTCTAGTTTTGCCTTCAGCATCGGGTTTATATACGGTCTATTGTGATGCTTTACGGATTGGTATTGAGTGTGTCTTGATTCAGGAGGGTATGGTGATTGATTAAGCTTCACACCAATTGAATATCCATGAGAAGAATTACCCCGTTCATGATCTATAGTTGGCAGCTATTGTTCATGCATTGAAGATTTGGAGGCATGATATCTACAGCGTGTCTTGCAAGGTATTCATTGACCATCGGAGTCTACAATACTTGTTTAAGCAAAAGGATATGAACTTGAGTCACCAGAGGTGGTATGAGTTGTTGAAAGACTATGATATCACCACTGTGTATCTTCCTAGGAAGGCCAATGTGGTGTCTTATGCCTTGAGTAGGAAAACGGATAGTATAGGTAGCCTTGCATATATTCCAGTCGGTGAGAGACCACTAGCATTGGATATTCAGCCTTTGGCCAATTAGTTTGTAAGATTGGATGTTTCGGAGCCTATCCAGGTTCTAGCTTGCGTGGTTTCTCGATCTTCTTTGTATGAGCGGATCAGAGCGCGTTAGTATGACAACCCCATTTGCTTGTCCTTAAGGACACAGTGATACATGGAGATGCCATGGAGGTTTTTATTGGAGATGATGAGGTGTTGAGGATGTAGGGTCATATTTGTGTGCCCAGTGTAGATGGGTTGTGTAAGTTGATTCTTGAGGAGGCCCGAAATACTCGGTATTCCATTCATCTAGACGCTGCGAAGATGTATCAAGATTTGAGGCAGCACTATTGGTGGAGAAGAATGAAGAAAGATATAGTTGAGTATGTGGCTCATTGCTTGAACTATCAGCAGGTGAAGTATGAGTATCATAGGATGGGTGGTTTTCTTCAGAGACTTGAGATTCCCGAGTGGAAATGGGAGCGTGTTACCATGGATTTTGTTGTTGGGATCCCATAGACTTTGGAATATTTGACGCAATTTGGGTGGTTGTGGATCGGTTGACTAAGTCTGCAAACTTCATTCCGGTTGTGACTAACTACTCTTCGGAGCAGCTAGCTCAGATCTATATCCGTGAGATCGTTCATCTTCATGGTGTGCCGTTGTCTATTATCTCATAGAGGCACGCAGTTTACATTGCATTTCTGGAGGGCTGTGGAGCGTGAGTTAGGCACACGGGTTGAGTTGAGTACATCTTCACCCCTAGACGCACGGGCAGTCTGAGTGCACCATTTATATCTTGGAGGAAGTTCTACATGTCTGTGTTATGGATTTTGGGGGTTCTTGGAATTAGTTTCTACCACTTGCAGAGTTTGCCTACAACAACAGCTACCAGTCGAGTAGTCAGATGGATCCTTATGATGCCTTATATGGGAGGCGGTGTCGTTCTCCAGTTGGTTGGTTTGAGCCAGGAGAGGTTAGGTTGTTGGGTACTGATTTGGTTCGGAGTGCCTTGGAGAAAGTCAAGTTAATTCAGGATCGACTTCGTGCAGCATAGTCCAGATTGAAAAAGCGTTATGTTGATAGGAAGGTTCGTGATGTTGCATACATGGTGGGTGAGAAAGTTTTACTTAGAGTTTCGCTCATGAAGGGTGTGATAAGGTTCAGGAAGAAGGGCAAATTGATCCCACTGTATATTGGCCATTTTGAGTTACTTAAGAGGATTGGAGAGGTGTCTTAGCTATTAGGCGTTCACCTAGTGTTTCATGTTTCTATTCTTTGGAAGTATTATGGTCACATGTTTTGGACTTCAACACGGTTCAACCAGATGAGGATTTGAGTTATGATATGGAGTCAGTGGCCATTTCGGACTGGTGGGTTCGAAAGTTGAGGTCAAAGAATATTGCATAAGTGAATGTTCCCTATAGAGGTCAGTCGGCTAAGGAGGATACTTAGGAGGACGAGCGGGAGATTCAGAGCAGTTATTCACACCTATTTGAGACTCCACGTATGATTCTAGACCCATTTGAGGACGAATATTTGTTAAGAGGGGGAGAATGTAACGACTCGACCTCGTCGTTTTGTGTATTCCAGCCTCGTTCCCCTGTTTACTACTTATTCTATGTTCACTTGTGGTTACGTGACTTTTCGGGGTGGTTGATTTGGTTCCGAGGATAATTTGAAGTGAATTGGGACACTTGTAGACGACTTTGGAATAGAGTTTTGATGGTTCTGATAGCTTCGTATAGTGATTTGGGACTTAGGAATATGTTTGGATAGTGACTTAGAATTCCGTAGATTGATTTGATGATTTTTGGCGAAAGTTGGAGGTTTGGAAGGTTGGGAGGTTTTACTGAGAGTTGACTTTGTGGATATTGGATTCGGATTTTGGTTTCGAGAGCTGGAATATATGTGTTGTGTCATTTTGTGAATTGTGTGCAAAATTTGAGGTCAATTGAAGTTGGTTTGACACGATTCGACATTAGTTTTAGAAGTTGGAGGTTCAATTGTTCATTAGGCTTGAATCAATATATGCTTTGTGGTTTTGGCATTGTTTTATTATTGGGCTTCGAGCGATTTATTGTGTTTTAGGACTTCTTGGTTTGTTTGGATGGGGTCCCGGGGGCCTCATGGGTGATTCAGATGGTTACCAGATCATTTTGGTCATGGAGTGATGGCTGAAGATTCAGGCTTCTGGTGCTTTCGCACCTGTAGTGGGTATGGCCACAGATGTGGAACCGGTGATTTGGGCGTATAAGCGAAGTGAGGGAGGCTGGTGAAGATCACAGGTGCAGAGAAGGACCGCATCTGCATGTCCGTAGTTGCGGATTAAGGGTCACAAATGCGGAGTAGCGTGGGCTGAGCTTACACCGCATATGTGAAAGGACTCCGTAGGTGCTGTAGGTCAGGAGCTTAAGTGGAATGTGCATATGCGCTATTTGGACCGCAAAAGCAGAAAAGGGGTCGCAGGTGAGATTGCTGGACAAGTTATTAAAATCGAGGGTTTTCATTGTTTTCTCATTTTTGAAGTTGTAGGACTCGGTCTAAGGCAAGTTTTGGAGTATTTCTCATCCCAATTGAAGAGGTAAGTGACTTTTAGTCACTTTTGTCATTAAATATTGAATACCTATTGATTATTACACCTAATTTTAATGAACCTAAGATATAATTTGGGGATTTTTGGACTATGTTAATAGAGAGTGGAATTTGAGGATTTGAGGGTCGTTTTGTGGTTGGAATTGGTTGATTTTGGTATGGTTGGACTTGTAATCGAGTGGGTATTCAGAATTTATGAATTTTGTCAGGTTCTGAGGTGCGGGCCCATTGTTGACTTTTTGGGTTGACTTTTTGATTTTGGTTAAAGATCTTAACTTTATAATTTTGAATAAATTCCTATGGCTTTTGTTGATTATATTAAGTTGATTTGGTTAGATTCGGATAGTCTGGAGGTCGATACGTGCGGGAAGGGATTGTTAGAAGAGTGAATTGGCTTGCTTGAGGTAAGTATCTTAGCTAAACTTGGTTGAGGCGCTAGTTGCCTGAATTATTTGTGATAGCTACGTGCTGTGAGTGGTACACATATGTTTGTTTGCGCCCATGTGCATGCACCCAGGTACTATTTTCATGCTCAGGATAGTTCTAAGGCTATGACATTCCTTGAATTGACTGTTAAGGTTCAAGTTGGGATGTTTCTCCTATTTGTACCCCTATGAGCTATTTATACCACATTTGAGATTTCGTTGAGATTATTCGTCCGATTGAACCTGATAAACTACTATTTCTTGATGAAAATTGTCTGTTATAGATATAATAGAATATATTGCACATGCCTACACTATAACATGTTATTTATACCCGTCCAGGAGTATGAAACTTGATATCTTTGATCATGTACATGTATTCTCGTATATTTGATTTCTCTGTGTTATGAGTTGAACTGGTAGTATGAGAATGCCAGGCGAATTTGATGATTAGCACGTGAGTTGTCAATGCATCACTTGAGCTGTCTGTGCGGTATTATATTTTTAGCACGTGACTTGTCCGTACGGATCCAAATATTGATATTATTGGCACGTGAGTTGTCCGTGCAACACGTGAGTTGTCTGAGCAGTTGATATTATTAGAACATGAGTTATACCTGCAGCACTTGATTTGTCTGTGAAGCATGTGGATACAGATCCATACCCTAGGGTCATCCTCTCATGATTCTCTCTTGATGGTGTACACGTCGTAATTGAGAAAAACTGATCAGTGGTTTGGTACGGATATCGAAAGGTTGAAGAAATTCTGGCCAGTGTTGTTTTTGAATTGCATTTAATCTTTACTTGCAATTTCTATTTTGATTTATTTATATAGCATCTTATATGTTGTACCAGTGACTGAGCAGAGATTTTGAGTAATTGTACACACACACTTATATATAGTCCTTTCAGTACCTTATACTTGATCACATAAATGTTCTATTCTTGTTGGATTTATGAAATTGTACAAGTTATATCATGTATCATTTATAATTCTTGGTTCTTTTACCTCGCCAAGGTTTGTTACGATATTTATTGAGTATATTAGGTCGGTTGTACTCATACTGTACTCTGCTTTTAATTGTGAAAATCCAGGTATGGGACGAGTTATCGGCAATAGATTTTCTTGTTGAGCTGACATCGAGAGGAGGGGTAGAGCTGCATTCTTGGCCATAGTTTTGACTTATCTTTTCTTATGTATTATTGTTTCAGTTCAGACAGTATTGTTATTTAGTTTTCAGACTTGTATTCCGATGTAGATCCCATGACTCTGTATTTACGCGTTTCTAGGGGATTTACCTTGTTTTAGCAATATATTGCTATATTGAGATTTCAGACTTATGTTATTTCTATAAATTCCGTTATTCTGGTTCTTTATTGTTATGTTTAGGCTTGCCTAGCCGGTGTGTTAGGCGTCATCACGACGAGTTGGAATTTTGGGTCGTGACATATGTTTGTCTGGCCAAGTAATTACTTGGTTAGCATGTAATCGAGTATAATTAAGGGGGTGTAACTATACTTCATAAGGGGAGAGAATTGGAGGTAATTGCAGTGTTTAATTACAAGCTAATACATTTTTTTGGTTCTTTTTTTTTAAAACTATATTAAGTACTATACTTTTTACATTATTTCTTTTCAGTTTCTCTTATTCTCATTTCTCAACCTTACGTGTTGCTTATGCGTGCTTTTATAATTTTACTACTTCTCATATTTTGCTTTTCCCCCATTTTCTGTTAAATACAATTTCATATTTTGCTAGTGTCATGACCCAAATCCATCAGAATCCTGATAGCGCCTAACCCAACCCGCTAGGCAAGCCTACCAGCATAAACATGATTCAAACTGAAGATCATCAAATAAATAACTAAATAAAAATATGGAAATTAATACAAATCAATATGATGTATGCTGACCTAAGGAAGTTTTCTGACCCACAGAAAGAGTTGGAGGCGGATGAGCACATCCCACAAAACTCAAGCCCAGAAAGCGTGGCAAGTCATTCGCCAAGGCCATTACCAACAACATGATTATGTTCGAGATGTCAACCAAGAACTAATAGTACAAGGCATGAGCGACTAAGACTAGACTTACAACGTTGGTATAAAGAAAATATATTATCTATATGAAATATACATAAACAGAAATATAAGGTCTAGACTACCATGAAGAAAATAATAGCTTGCAACTGAAAAGTTGATACATATTCAATGCTAGCCTTCGCTTACACAATAGTTTAGCTCCAAAATCTGCATACAAGATACATAAGTATAGTATGAGTACGACCTATCTCATGTACTCGATAAGTATCAAGACTAATCCCAGCGAAGTAGTGGCAAAATTTAGTCAAAAGATACTCATTTTATATGTTCTACACAGATCATAAGCATATACAATGATAGAGAAATAGCCAAGAAACAACAAAGGAACCACATATATAAATGATAAGGTAAATAATTAAAGGAGGAGGTAATAAGCATGCTTTTCTAAATAATCATATCAAAGCATATACAAATGCACTAAACCCATGCATAAAGTATATTTGCACGAAGTAACTTTGCACGGACACTTCTACAGTGTTTATGCATACTAATTCCTATGCATTTATAAAATTACCCTGCATGAGTCTTAGATGTCTATATATGAGGAAGACTCAACATATACATCAATCTGACACTTTCCAGGTGTCCTACAATTCACTAATAAGTCCTATGTATATATAAAGTGCATGGACGTGCATATACCGATGATATTCATGTATGTTTTTACGAGAGTCAAGAATGTCAATGTGTGATATTACGTAAAGGATACGTAAGTAATTCAAGCTTTCACATTTACGCCCATCCCATCAAAATACTATCATAATCTGAAACTCGTCAGTGTTCACAAACTCTGCACGTATGCCACCAAGAGATAAACATGGGAGAGCGGCCCTAGGGGGTTGGATCCGAATTCACATGTTGCACAGTAGAAACCCATGCCATAAAAATAACCATATGACATGAACTTTGTGTCATAATAATAACTACACGGTATAAATCTCTTCCAACAACAATAATCGCAGGGTATAAACCTCGTGTCGCAATAATAATGACGATATAAATCTCGCGCCATAATAATAACCGCACGGAATAAACCTTGTACCATAATAATATCAACCCACTAATGAAATTTAAATGTATCATAATCATATTACTTTGTATCAAGATTCTTATATACAATGATGTATGAATATGCTTAAGAAATAACCAATAAAAGGCATTAGAACATAATAAATAAGAATACAAATATGTGTTCATGATATAAAATATAACTATATAAAATATAACTACGACAAAATAAAATATATCAACAATCTTAAAAACAACTCATCACACCCAATATGCATAAAAAGTTAGACATCATTTTTAACATGAATAATAAATCTCAAGTAGCCACACAAATAATTTATTACATATCACAAGTAGAGCAAGTATCAAATCGAGGCATAAATAAGCCTAGAATATATTCCCAAGCATGGTATAACCTAAGTGCCCGTATATACATTCGTCATCTCGCATATACGTCACCCCCAAACACACAACATGTAGCATATAATTTTATTTCAGAAGACACTCTCTCAAGTCGAGGTTAAACATGATACTTACCTGTTTCGAGTTAATCTCCAACCCCAAATAATAATTTTGTTTCGGTATTTCAGTACAGTATTTATGAATTACAGTTCAGTACTTCGTTATTTGGTATATTAATCGTGCCTATCAAATACTGTACCAAAGTAGTTCGGTATGATTCGATATTTCTTGTTTGGTTCAGTACGATTTCGGTAGCAACCAAACATTCATTTAATAATTAAAGTTAAGACCTTCGTAAACACCAACATATTCCAAACTCTAAATGTATTGGTAAGCAGTTGTGGGTACTCATGCTAAGCTTCTGCCATTTTTGTGCAGATCCAAGAGACAAGGTATTTTGCTTGTCATCCGCAGGCCTCGGAGTCACCTTCTACCACTGTCTTTTCTACTCTTTATTTTGCATCAAACAGTGTTGTATCTCGAGACTTCTACCGTACTTCTTAGAGCTTATGACTCGGTTCCCATACTTTAGGAAATATCATGTTTGTTAATCAGTATTGATGTATTTATGAGACTTATCAGCTTTATTTAATATTCTTAGTTGTTCTTTCTGTCAAATTCTCTTGTATGTTAGGCTTACCTAGTCATAGAGACCAGGTGTCATCACGACTACCTCAGGTGAGATGTTTAGGTCGTGATAAGTTGGTATTAGTGCTCTAGGTTCATAGGTGTTATGAGTCATAAGCAAGTTTAGTAGAGTCTTGCGGATCAGTACGGAGACATTTGCACTTATCTTCGAGAGGCTACAAAACTATAAGGAATATTTCACTTCTTTGATTCCTTATCATGTGAATCTATTGATTTTGAAATCTGAGCCTTTGTCTTTCTATTCTCTCACAAATGGTAAGGACATGCACTGTTGGATCAATTGACCAGACACTCCCGCCTCCTACTAGAGTAGCGAGAGGCCGCGGCCGGAGTAGAGACCGAGGAGGGGCACATTCTGCAGCTAGAGAACCTATCCAAGATGCGATTGAAGATCCACCAATATCTCTTGTTGGAGGCACCCGGGGCGCCTGTTGTTGCCCCTGGATGTTAGGAGGGCCTAGCACAATTTTTGAGCATGTTCGATACTTTAGGTCAAACAGGATTAGTCCCCCTTGCAGCGCTACGCCTCAGGCTGGGGGAGGAGCTCAAACTCTTGCGGCCCATACCCCAGAGTAACGGGTCCACATTGATCAGGTCCCGGGTGTCATGCCAACACATCCCGTTATTTCGGTTCAGCCTGAGTTCTGGCCAGAGGCATCTGAGGAGGAGTAGAGGAGACTTGAGAGCTTCAAGAAGTATGATCCTTCTACTTTCATTGGAAGAGCTACTGAGGACGCGCAGGTTTCCTAGAGAAGTGCCACTGTATTCGACCATGGGAATCGTGGAGGTGAAAGGAGTTGCTTTTACTACATTTCAGCTGTCAGGAGAAACTTATAGGTGGTCAAAGGCTTACGAGGAAGGTAGGTCAGTTGATGCAGCCCCACTCACTTGTGATTAGCTTTCAGAGATATTTTTGAGAGAGTTTGTTCCCCAGACCCTTTGGGATGCATGGAACACAGAGTTTGAGTTGCTGCGTCGGGGGACTATATCATTGTCAGAGTATGCCATCAGATTTAGTGAATTGTACCGACATGCACCTGCCTTGGTTTCTATAGTCAGAGAGCGAGTCCAAAACTTCATCGAGGGGATTGGTTATGGTCTTAGATTCGTCATGGCTCTATAGTTGGAAATGGATACTCCATTTCAGCAGGTCGTGGAGATCGCTAGAAGGATGGAGAGAATGCGGGGCCGAGAGAGGGGGGAGGATAGGGAGGCCAAAAGGCCTCGAGGAACTGGGCAATTTAATGGTGGCCACGCTGCAGTTTCAGCCCGTCATGGCAGAGGATATGTGAGTCGCGTAGTTCATTCATCACTTCTAGCTACTAGCAATGATCCAGTTATTCCGAGATCTCAAGTTTCCCATTATGCACAGCCTCTTTCCAGTGCACTAGGGTTGCTTCAGCGGTTAGTCCAGTCGACTAGGAAAGAGTAGGTTTCAGCACCCACGCCACCGAGACCTTATTTCGAGTGTGGCGATACCAGACATATGGTGAAGGACTGCCCTAGACTTAGGAGGGGGTGCACCGCCACAGACTACACAGGCTCCACAGATTCCACCAGGTCCACAGGGTTCACATGCCAAAGTTGCTGCTCCACCTGCACCTCCAGCTAGGGACGGAGGTTAGGAGGGTAGATGTCTCACTAGATGGGGAGGCATGAATCGTCTCTATGCTTTTCCTGGTAGGACGGAGGCGGTTAAATCAGATACTGTCATCACAAGTACTATTCCGGTCTGTCATTTGGATGCATCAATATTAATTAATTTGGGATCCACTTATTCATATGTGTCATCTTACTTTGCTATGTATTTAGATATATCTCGTGATTCTTTGAGTACTCCTGTATATGTGACCATGCTTGTGGGAGATTCTATTATTGTGGGTCGTGTTTATCGGTTGTGTTTAGTTGTTATTGGTGGTTATGAGGCGGGAGTTGATCTATTGCTACTAAGTATGGTAGAATTTGACATGATCTTGGGCATGGATTGGTTGTCGCCCTATCACGCTATTATGGATTGTCACACCAAGACCGTGACACTGGCTATGCCAGGATTGCCGCGATTGGAGTGGAGGGGTACATTGGATTATATTCCTAGCAGGGTTGTGTCCTTTCTAAAGGCACAACGGATGGTAAGAAAAGGTGTGAAGTATAACTAGCTTTTGTGAGGGATGCTAGTGCTTACTCCTACCGTTGAGTTAGTTCTGGTAGTGAGATATTTCTATGATTTGTTTCTAGCAGACCTATCGGGCATGCCGCTTGTTAGGGATTTTGATTTTGGTATTGACCTAGTGACGAGCACTCAGACCATTTCTTTTCCACCATATCATATGGAACCAGCGGAGTTGAAAAAATTAAAGCAACAACTTTAAGAATTTCTTGATAGGGGTTTCATCCGACCGAGTATCTCTCATTAGGGTGCTCAAGTTCTATTTATGAAGAATATGGATGGTATTGTGCATATGTGTATTGATTAAAGGCAGTTGAACAAGGTTATAGTGAAGAACAGATACCAACTATCGCGCATTGATGACTTGTTTGATAAGTTTCAGGGTGCTAGAGTGTTCTCGAAGATTGATTTGAGGTAAAGGTATCATCAGTTGAAGATTCATGATTAGATATCCCAAAGACTGCATTCTGGACTCGGTATGGTCATTATGAATTCCCGGTGATGTCATTTTGGCTGACCAATGCCCCAGCATCATTTATGCACTTAATGAACAATGTGTTCCAGTCATATCTTGATTCTTTCGCCATCACAATCATTGACAACATCTTGGTGTATTCTTGCAGCTGGACGGATCGTGAGCATCATTTGAAGATCATGCTCCATACTAAAGGGAGAAGAAGTTATATGCAAAATTCTCTAAGTGTGAGTTTTGGCGAGATTTGATGGCGTTTTTGGGTCACGCGATGTCTATTAAGGGAACCAAGGTAGATCCGAAAAAGATCAAGGAATTTCAAAGTTAGGCCAGACCGTCTTCAGCTATTGAGATCCGGAGTTTCCTTGATTTGGCCGGTTATTATTGACGTTCTGTAGAGGGTTTTTCGTCCAATGTTGCGCTTTTGACTGGGTTGACCTAGAAGGGTGCTCCTTTTAGATGGTCCAAAGAGTGTGAGGAGAGATTTTAAAAGCTCAAGACTGCATTGACTACAACACAGGTATTGGTATTGCCTACAGGTTCGGGGTCTTACATCGTGCATTGTGATGTGTCTCATATTGGGTTTGGCATGGTATTGAAGAAATATGGTAGGGCGATTTCCTACGCGTCTCAAAAGTTGAAGGTTCATGAGAAGAATTACCCTATGCATGACTTAGAGTTGGCGTCCATTGCTCACGCATTAATGATTTGGAGGCACTATCTATACGGTGTTCCATGTGAGGTCTGTACCAACCATCGAAGTCTCTAGTATTTTTTCAAGCAGAAAGACCTTAACTTACAGCAACAAAAATGGTTAAAGTTGTTGAAAGACTATGATATCACCATATTATATAAACTCGAGAAGGCCAATGTGGTGGCCAATACATCGAGTTGGAACGAGGAGAGTATACGCAGTTTGGCATATTCACCATATTATCCACTAGCCATGGATGTTCAGGCTTTGGCCAATCAGTTTATAAAACTGGATACTTAGGAGCCTAGCTAGGTTCTTGCTTGTATGGTTTCTTGATCTTCTTTGTATGAGCGCATCAGAGCACGTTAGTATAACTACCCCCATTTGCTTGTCCTTAAGGACACAATACAGCACGATAATGCCAAAGAGGTTTCTATTGGAGATGATAGGGTGTTGCCGATTCTAGATCAGATATGTGTGCGCAATGTGGATGGGTTGCATTAGTTGAATCCCGAGGAGGCCCACAGTTCGCGGTATTCCATTCATCCTGGTATCGCCAAGATGTATCAGAATTTAAGGAAGCACTATTAGCGGAGAATAAAGAAGAAAGATATAGAAGAGTATGTGGCTCGGTGCTTGAATTGTCAGCAGGTGAAGAACGAGCATTAGAGGTCAGGTGGTTTGCTTCAGAGACTTGAGATTCACGAGTGAAAGTGGGAGCAAATTACCATGGATTTCATTGTTGGGATCCCACTGACTTTGAAGAAGTTTGATGCATTATGGGTTATTGTGGATAGACTCACCAAGTCTGCATACTTTATTTCGGTTGTGACTACCTATTCTTCAGAGCAGCTGGCTCATATATATCTGTGAGATTGTTCATCTTCATGGTGTGTCGGTGTCCATTATCTTCGAATGAGGCAAACAGTTCCTATCCCATTTTTGGAAACCTTTGCAGCGTGAGTTAGTCACACGGGTTGAGTTGATTACAACATTTCACCCCCAGATGGATGGGTGGTCCGAGCGCGCCATTCAAATCTTGGAGGATATTGTATGTACATGTGTTAAGGATTTTGGGGACTCTTTGGATTGGTTCCTGCAGCTTGTAGAGTTCGCCTACAACAACATCTACCAATCAAGTATTGAGATGGCTCCTTTTGAGGCCTTATATAGGAGGCGATGTCGTTCTCCAGTTGGTTGGTTTGAGCTAGGATAGGCTAGGTTGTTGGCCACTGATTTGGTTTGGGATGCCTTGGAGATATCCAAGATTTTCAGGATTTGTGTCGTACAACAAAGTCTAGGCTGAAGAGTTATGTTGATCGAAAGGCTTGTGATGTAACATTTATGGTGGGAGAGGGGGTTTTGCGTTTCACCCATGAAGGGTGTGATGAGGTTTGGGAAGAAAGGCAAGTTGATCCCTAGGAAGATTGGTCCTTTTGAGATCCTTGAGAGTGTTGGTGAGGTAGCCTATCGACTTGCATTTCCACCCAGCTTATCACCAGTCCACCCAGTGTTCCATGGTTTCATGCATCGGAAGTATTATGGTGATCCACCACATCGATTTCCGCTCAGTCCAATTGGACAAGGATTTGACTTATGTGAGGGCCTGGTGGCTATCCTGGGACAGACAGGTCCGAAAGTTGAGGTCAAAGAACATTGTTTCAGTGAAGGTTCAGTGGAGGGGTCATCCGATCGAGGAGGCAGCCTGTGAAACCTAGCACGACTTGCAGAGTCATTATCCTCACCTTTTTTTCACTTCGGGTATATAACTATGCATGTTCGAGGACGAACGTCTGTTCTAGGGAGGGGGGGGAATATAACGACCCGACCGGTCATTTTGTGTATTTAAGCCTCGTTTCCCCTTTTGATGCTTCACACATGTGTATTTGTAGTTTTATGACTTTTGGGGTTGGTTAGTTTCATTCTGGAAAAGTTTGGGTTGATTTGGACCCTTTGGTTCTTGGTTAGAAGCCTAAGTTGGAAAAATTGATCAAAGTTTGACTTATGTGAATACGACCCCCGGTACGGTGTTTTTATGGCTTCACTAGGTTCATTTCATGATTTTGGACTTGGGTGTCTGTACGGAATTAAATTCAGATGTTCCTAGGTTGATTCATCTTGTTTTATCAAAAGTTATCAATTTGAGGTTTTGAAGTTTCCCTAAGTTTGACCCTAGGTTGACTTTGGCTATCAGGTTGAATATGTCTGTTTTGCTATTTGTAACTTGTCTACAAAATTTGGTATCATTTGGAATTGATTTGATAGGATTCGGACGCTTGGTTGCAATTCTAGAGGATCTTAAGTTTTCTTTTGAAATTCATGCGTTTTGATGTCTAATTCATGGTTGTATACGATATTTTGGTATAATGATCCCGCGAGCGGGTTCGTATGGTGTTTTTAGACTTTTATGGATGTTTGGTCTGTAGCCCAGGGCTCGGGTGAGTTTCGGACGTGTTTCAGGATGATTTTGAGTTGGAACAGATTGTTGGTGTGCTGATGCCTCATGTGTCGTAATTGCGAACACCAGCATCGCAATTGCGATATTAGCATGGGTATCAAGTGTCGTATTTGCGATGCTTGGATTGCACTTGCAAAGTAGTACCTGGGATGGGTAGTCTCGCATTTGCGAAAACTTAGTCACATTTGCGATGGGGACAGGCTTCACAAACGAGAAGCCAATGTCGCATTTGCGACTTTCCTATTAGGGTGTTAGGTCCACAACTGCGAGAGTTAGCGACATCTGCAACTGAACTAAGCGCTGAAAAAACGGGATTTCACCTCATTTCTCTCACTTTTAGAACCCTAGACTCTTAGGAGGCGATATGAAGAGAGGATTTTCACCTACAATCGTTAGGTAAGTAGTTTTAATCAATATCCAACTATATTTCATGACTATATATGACATTTAACATCAAATTTATGAGAATCAAAGAGAAAGTTTGGGGATTTATTTTTGTCTAAGTTTTGAAAAATGAAATTTTGGGATCTGAGAGTAGAACTGAACTCGGATTTGAAAATAAAGCACATATATAGACCAGTAGAGTTATAGGTAGTCAAGATCTACCATTGGACTCGGGTTTGGACCGAGAGGTCCCGGGGTTGACTTTTGTTGACTTTTGGGGAATTGTGCAAAAATTGTAGCTTTATTAATCGCAATTGGTTTCTCTTGCATTGTTTGATGATATGAAGTCATTTTTGGTTAGATTTGAGTCGTACAGAGGCAAATTTTAAGGGAAAAGTTATTTTTGAGTGTTGATTTGGCCTAGTCGAGGTATGTATCTTGTCCAACTTTGTGTGGGAAACTACCTATTAGGATTTGGATTTTATTACTATTCAAATTATGTGGAAGACGTGTACATGAGGTGACGAGTATGTACACAGGCATTTATGTGGTATTTGACCGGTTTAGACTCTTAGGTTATTCATAAGCACTTAATTGAAGTTATTACTATTTGTTTTATCTCTCGTTGGTAATCTTATTCTCACATGCTTTAGTTGGAATTGTCATTACATATTCTAGTTTCCGTCATCAAGTTACTCTTATGTGCATTTACTTATAGTAGTTGTTATATTCCATTCCTTCAATTATTGTGTTATTTTCATGTATTTAGACTTAGTTTCTATCTCGTTCATTGTTAAGCTTATGTCATGTATTTGAATTGGAAGTTGTCATTTCGTGGGAATATCTTCATTGTTGAGTTACTAAAGCCGTAATTGTGAAAGCTATTAAAACAATGAGGTTGAAGTTGTTAATGGTTGAGATTTCTTTCCTTGTTGAGTTGTTTCTCATTCCTTTGTTGCAATTGATATTTTATACACATTGTGGTTGAGCCTTGGGTTGTATGTTGTGGTAACATCGGTATTGTTGATATTGGCAATGTTGTGGCATATGGGCACTTGTGGTGCAAGTTGATCATTGTGTTGTGATATTGATGTGCATGATGCAGTATAAGGATAGCGGTTGATGTGCATGCGATAAAATAAGGTGGGATTTATACGCGTGTTGCTGTTAAGGGGATTACTTGAAGCCACACTGTGAGATAAGGGGGCTAAAGTGCGTGTAGCTATTTTCGAAAATAATATTTTTGTCACGGCCCAAAACTCATCATGTTTTGATGGTGCCTATCACAGAACTAGGCAAGTCGACAATCACAAATAACTTCATATTTTGAATTGAAAACATGATGAAACAAGTTTGACAGTGAAAAATCTCATAAATGACCGATAAGAAAATACTGTGACTCAACACAAAATTTTCGAAATCTGGGTGTCACTGAGTACATAAGCTACTAAAATGTCAACACAGTCAAACTTCTAATACAACTGTCTAGAAAGATAGAGTAGTGCTAAATAAACTGGAAAAAAGGAGAGCCGAGGTCTGCGGACGCCAAAGCAGCTACCTCAAAAGTCTCCAAACAGATGAAGCTCCAAATAGCCACCGTCGTGTCCGGATACACCTGGATATGCACACGAAGTGTAGAGTATAGTATGAGCACAACCCACCCAATGTACTCAATAAGTAATACGACTAACCTTGGGCTGAAAGCGGTGACGAGCTTAGAAAGGTACAATCCAAATCCAGGTAATAACGCAGATATGACAGGAAAATGACAATAATAACTCAGAGCAAATCTCAAAATCAGCTTGTAGACAGTAAAGAAATGTAGACATGCTTTCAAGTTTTTAACAGTTTGAGCTCAACACGGATAATATATGCCAAGTATGATTAATATGAGGTATGTTACATCTCGATATCTACATGTCAAAAATGCATGTCAATTGTAATGCAACACAGTGATAAAGCCATATACTAATACTCTTAGAGTATTCAACCTCATTCAACACGCTCAATCACTCAGTAGTCCCAATCACTCAACACTCTCAATCACTCAGCATTCTCAATCACTCCACACTCTTAATCACTCGGCACTCGCACTCGACATTTGCACTCAGCACTCGTCGATACCTGCACTCACTAGTGGTATGTCATACTCCGAAGGGGAAGATCATGCCCAAGCGCTAATATAAGCCAACATGGCATGCTGCGGCGTGCAGCCCGATCCCTTCATGAATCAATAAAGCCTTATGAGTCATGCAACTCGATCCCATAAATAACATTCACAATCAGGCCCTCGGCCTCACTCAGTCATCAACCTCTCCAGTCTCTCGGCTCACAAATTTCATGACATTCAGCTCAAGCAACGACATTATGATGTAACAATAAATGGAAATAGAGACTGGGATATGATTTGCAAATTATAGATGTGACTGAGTACATAAGTGCAATTTAAGCAAATAATTCAACACCAGAAACTACCTATGTGGGTCCAACAACACCAGCATCTAACCTAAACATAATATCTAACATGGATCACAGCTCAATTCCACTAACACATGGAGATTACATGAATAACAACAAGATTAGGTAACTACACAGTTCCACGGAATCAACCGAATTACAAATTCTACGGTGCACGCACACACGCCCGTCACCTAGCATGTGTGTCACCTCAACACCAACCACATAAAACGTAGTTCAAGGATCCACACCCTCAAAGCCAAGTTTATAAGTGTTACTTACCTTATACCGTTCAGATCCCTACTCCAACAAGCCCTTGCCTCGCGAATTAGCCTTCGAACAACTCGAATTTAGCCACAAACAACTTAATACAATCAATACAAGCTATAGGAATCAATTCCATATGATAAAACTAGGTCCTTTAACAAAAGTCAAAAAGTCGACCTCGGGCCCACGTATCAGAATCCGACAAAATTAACAAAATCCGAACATTCAATAACGAGTCCAACCATATCATAATTACTCAATTGTGGACTCAAATCAACCTTCAAATCCTTAAATTATTGTCTATAAAAGTTTCACAATTTTTCTCAATTTTTCCAACCCAAAACACTAGTTCTTGGTAAAAATAATGATAGATTCATGTATAACAACCAAAAACGAGTTAAAATCACTTAATCCAATCAACTACTATAAAATCCCTTCAAGAATCATCCAAATCCAAGGTCTCTAGCTCAAAATATGAAAAATGGGTTGAAACCTCGATTTGAAAATTTTATATTTATTGCCCAAAGGTTCCTCTTCGTGATCACGGAAAATCCCTCGCGATCGCGAAGAACAAAGGAATTTTTCTCTCAAAAATGACCTTCGCGGACACGGAACTCCAGTCGCGAACGCGATGCACTAGGACTCGAAGCTACGCTATCACGGACCTCTTCATGCGATCGCGAAGAACAAACGCGTGCCTCAGCCCAACCCTTGCTTTCCTTATACGTGAATGCGGTCCGCCTAACGCATTCGCGATTCACAATCTCCTCAAACAGTGCGCGCGACCCATACTTTGCGGATGCGAAGAATAAGATTCCATCTGCCACAAACAAATCTACGCAATTGCGGCACCTTTTTCGCGAACGCGATGAAGGAAACAAGACTCAGAAAAACCAGCAATCTCATATCAAGAACATTTGGCCCGAACTCAATCCGAAACACACCCTGGTACCCGGGACCCCGTCCAAACATACCAACAAGTCCTAAAATATCATACTAACTTAGTAGAACCCTCAAATCACATCAAACAACATTGAAAACACGAATCGTACCTTAATTCAAGCCTAATGAACTATTGAAGTTTCAACTTCTAAAACAAATGCCGAAACACACCAAGTCAACTTCGAATGACCTAAAATTTTGCATACAAGTTATAAATGACACTATAGAACTATTCCAACGTACGAAACCAAAATCCGAATCTGATAATCATTAAGCCCAATCTCGGTTAAACTTCTCAACTCTCCAAACGTCTATTTTTTCAAATTTCACCAATTCAAGCCAAAATGACTTACGGATCTCCAAATCAATATTTGGACACACTCTTAAGTACAACATTACCATATGAAGCTATTAAAACCGTAAAAATTCCATTCCGAAGTTATTTACACATAAGTCAACAGCCGGTCAACTCTTCTAGCTTAGGCTTCCAACCTTGGGACTATGCGTACCAATTCATTCTGAAACATCCCTGAAACAATACAACCACCCCGGCAAGTCACATAACAAAAGTAAAACATAGAATAAGTAATAAATGGGGGAACGAGTCTACAATATTCAAAATGATCGATCGGGTCATTACAACTTTTAAATAAATGCAAGGCTCACACAGTGATATAAGGAAGATTGTGATTGTAAATTGTGAAATGTGGATATGAGGTGTGGTACCTCGGTTTTGATTCTTGATGTACATTTTATGTTTAAAATCCTTGTTGGTTGAACTTTTTTTTTTGTTATTCCTTCATTTGTTTTACTCGTATTTAACTGCATTAGATTACTTGTTGTAGTTATCATATGCTTATTCTTGTTGATCATTATTGTTTTAATATCCGTTGTTAACCTTCTACCACTGTCTTTTCTGGAGACTTCAAGGTATACCTACTTGTCACCCAGAGGCCTCTGAGTCACCTTCTGCCACTATCTTTTCTACTACTTATTGTCGCATCAAATAGTGTTGTATGTTGAGACTTCTACTGTACTTCTCAGAGCTTGTGACTCATTTCCACTGGATTTTGTGAAATATTGTGATAGTTAATTAGTATTGATGTACTCATGAAACTTATCATCTTTATTTAATATTCATAGGCGTCATTTCTGTCAAATTCTCTAGTATGTTAGGATTACAATAACGACCCGGCCGGTTTTTTCGAGAGTTATAGCCATGTTTCCCCCATTTCTGCTTCTTTTATTTTTTACAGCTGTTATATGTCTTACCGGGTTACTTGGTTCGGGTCCGAAGTGGTTTCAAAGTGAATTGAGACACTTAGTCTCCTAATTGGAAACTTAAGTTGGAAAAGTCGACTGGATGTCTACTTGAGTGTAAAAGACTTCAGATTTGAATTTTGACAGTTATGTTAGCTTCGTGAGGTGATTTTGGAGGTCCGCAGTAGAATTAGGCTTGAATTGGCGAAAGTTGAAATCTCGAGTATTTTGGTCGGCAATGGAAATTTTGATATCGGGGTCAGATCGGATTTATGGAAGTTAGAATAGGTTTTTGGTGTCATTTTTGACTTGTGTGCAAAATTTGAGGTCAATCGGACGTGATTTGATAGGTCTCAGCGTCGTTTGTAGAATTCGGAAATTTCAAAGTTCTTTAGGCTTGAATCCGTCTGTAATTGGTGTTTTTGATGTTATTTGAGGTGGTGTGAGGATTCTACTAAGTTAGTATCGGGTTATAGGACTTGATGGTATGTTATTTTGAGGTCCCAAGGGCCTCGAGGTGATTTCGGGTGGTTAACGACTTGATTTGAGTTGAGGTTTTGCATCTGAAGTGCTATTGCTACTGGTGTAACCGCACCTGCGAGCCCGCAAAAGCGAAGGAGGAGCCGCAAAAGAGACCAAGGATGAGCAGGGCAGAAGTCGCAGGTGCAACGACGTTCCCGCACCTACGAGGGTCGCAGAAGCGGGCAGTTGGGCGCAGGTACGAGTGGGAGTCGCATGTGCGATGGATTCCCGCACCTGCGATAGTCGCAGATACGGTCGTGTAGATGCAGGAGCGGAGCCTGAGATTTTAAGTGGAATCCGCACCTACGATGGTATTTCCACAGGTGCAGCGTCGCAGATGCGACAGAGGGTCCGCATGTGCGAAAACTCTTGGTAGAAGCTTAAAAGGCAAGGGTTCGCGATTTTGGTCTTATTTACACATTTGAGAATCGGACTTAGGCGATTTTGGAGGAGAATTTCGAGGGGATTATTGAGGTAAGCTTCTTGAACTCTTTTTGGGTCATAAATCTTGTTTCCCCACTGATTTCCCCACCTAATTAGCAAGATTTTGAAGTGAAATATGGGGGTTTACGACTTAGGAATTGGAGAGTGTATTTTGGGGTTTTGGAGGGGCAAATGATGTCGGATTTGGGTAAATTTGGTATGGTTAGACTCGTGAGTGAATGGAATTTTGGATTTTGTGACTTAGGTCAGATTTCAAGATGTGGGCCTGGGGGACGGGTTGAGCCGATTTCGGATTTTAGGCTATAATTCAGTAGTTTTATTGTAGAATTGATCCCTTTAGCCTATATTGATTATCTCGTTATGCTTATGTCTAGATTAGAGGAATTTGGAGACCGATTCGAGAGGCAAGGGAATTTTGGAGTAGGATTTCTGCGCGGTTGAGATAAGTAACAGTCTTAAATCTGGTCTTGAGGGTATGAAACTCGGAGTTCGGTATGGTGTGACTATTTGGAGGTGACGCACATGCTAGGTGATGGGCGTGTGAGCGTACACCGTGAGGGATTGTGACTTGGTCCGTCTCGTGAGACTGTAAAGTCAAATAGCCTTTTGTGCTTACATGTATTCCTTGTCTTCTAGCGAATTTGACTACTTTAATGTTAGAAATTATGCTTAGGCTATGTACCTGCTTATTATTGTTATACTCAGTCGTAGAATTTCTTTTATATTTTTACCTTAGTCTCTACTGTTCTATGTCGATGCATTATAGCTCTTTTGATTTGGGTTGATTCCCTTCATTACTGAGGGTTGTGAGCTAGAGAGGTTCATGACTGAGTGAGGTCGAGGGCTTATTTGTGAGGTATAGATTCCTTAGCACGTGAGTTGTCCGTGCGAATCATGACGTTGTACCTTAGCACGTGATTTTTTCGTGCGGATTCTGATATGATATGGCAGCACGTGAGTTGTCTGTGCGGATCTTGTTATGATACTATAGCACGTGAGTTGTCCGTGCAGATTAGAGCGCTTGGGCTGTAGGAGCCCCTCCACAGTCTGTACACCCCCAGTGAGCGCAGGTACCTATTGAGCGTGTGTATTGAGGGCTGAGAACCGAGCGTTGAGCTATTGAGAGCTTGAGTGACTGAACCTAGAGAGGTTGCATATGACCTCTTTGTTGCTGCATTTAGCTTATTCATGCTACGGTTCTGAACTTCTGGAAACTTGTTATAATTGGTTTTACTTGAACTTGGTAAATATGCAACCGATTTGACTCATGTTATCGACATTTACTCATGTCTATTCTTAAATGTTGAAATTACTGAAATGAATTGTACTGTATAACTCGTCACTACTTCTCAGTTCCTTTTTTTTTTTTTTTTTTGCTTGCTGAGTTGGTTGTACTCATGCTATACCATGCACTTCATGTGCAGATCCATGTGTGTTTGATCACGGAGGTCGTTGAGTTCGGGCACGATCGAGTACCAGAGACTACGAGGTAGCTGTCGGTGTCCGCAGGACCTTGTCTCTCCTTTTATATTTCTTTTTGTTCTGTATTGATACTTAGACAATGTTGTATTAGACTGGACACCTAGATGCTCATGACTTGGTGACACCCCGATATTTTGGGCTAGTTTCTCCGCATTTTGATTTTATTTTCAGTTCAACTTCGATTTTTATGAAAATTTCTGGTATGAAAAAGTTTTGGAATTATCCTTTTTATGAATTATTGAAGTATTTTGAAGAGTCGGCTTGCCTAGTACCATCGATAGGCACCATCATGACATGTTAGAATTTAGGGTCGTGAAAATTACCTAGTCATAGATACTAGGTGCCATCACGACTACCTCAAGTGGAATTTTTAGATCGTAACAATGAGCACTCTATCATTTATAATACTTTTGAGTTTGATCGATCTCCACATTTCATACGATGTTGTCTTTCTGTCTCTTTACCTGATCATTTACCAGTTAACATTCGGGATTATATTTAGTGGTGATTCAGATTAGTGTTCTTAGAAATAGCTTAAGGATCAAGCAAGGCAAGTAAATGATTCTCCGGCTACAATTTGCTCTTGCAGCTTGGATTTGGGTAATTGGGTTGAGCTTGCTGGTTTAGGAAAAAAGGTGTTGGACAGTTGGACTTAGTTTGGAAAATGGGAATTGGGCTGGGCTTACTAAATTACTTCGATACTTTGGTATTTTGATTTACCGAAGTATCGAAAGTTCAACATCGGGAACCGTACCGAAGTACTGAACTTTGGAAAATTTTATACGAATTAGTATCGAAAAACCAAAGTACTGATACCGAAATGCCAAAATAAATCTGGTTCAGCTCTTCGGTTCTTCGAAATTTATGTTCATCCCTAGATGCATGTCTACCGCATGCAACCACTAACAGAGACTTTCACTATCATATTCTAGTAAAATAGTTAACTCTTTGCAGAAATGTCATAATAACAAACGGTTTGAACCACTAAAAATTAGATGCAAAGAGCTACAATTTCATCAAAACTCTATTCTAAAATTCCTTATAGATTGAGAGATATGCTCTTTTAAATTAGGCTAGCTGCAGAAAAGCTTTGTTTCAACAACTCAAATCGTCCGAAACTTGTTCCAAAGGCGCTAAAACTCACCCAAAACTCTCGAGTTCCCATCCAAATGTCTCTACAAGTTCAAATTCTCTACATGGACTTGTCCAAATGCTCAAAACACTGAATAATGCGTAATAACATAAAAGTCACTTTAATCAAACTTATGAAATCTTAAGTTACTCAAATACCAACTTCGACGGCGTCGAATACTTCTCGGGTCATCCAAAATCCAATCTGAATATACTTTGTAAGTCCAAAATCATCATACAAACCTACCGGGACCATAAAATCTCGATTCCAAATCTGTTTACCCAATGTCAAACTTTGGTCACCTCTTCCAACTGAAGACTTAAAAACAGAAACTAAATACTTCAATTCACTCTTGAACCTCTCAGGATCCAAAAAACCCCATATGAAAGTCAAGAATATCATATGAACCTACTCAAGCAAATCACAGAACGGAATGCTATAACTCTATACTATCAGGTTGGATCGTTAGAACTAGCTTTATTTTCAATTCACTAGTACGAATAATTATTAAAAAATATCTTCTAAGCTCATATTTCTTTTGTTATTTAAAAAGTGCAACAAATCATAAATTTCATATTACATTCATATGAGTTGGTAAAAAAGTTAAATCCGTAAATGAAACTTTTATTTATTATTTTAAGTTAAGATATTAATTATTGAGAAGATAGGCAAGATGCCAATTATTCTTTATGATATAAGTTACCAAAGCATAATTATTTAATACTTTTATTTTAAAGGAAAATAAGTACTTTAAGTACTTAGTTATATATAATATCTAATAATTTTTGTATTTACATGTATTTATCACCCATTAAGTTTTCTTACTTTGTATCTTACTAGTTTTATTTTTATATTATTAGTTCAAATATTTACTGTAAAAGATACATTTTAAGCTCATATATCTAACTTTATTATATTCACAGGAGTTGTATACAAGTAAATTCGTATTAAAAATTTTATTCGTTAATCTAAGTAATAATATTATTTATTCGAAAGATATTAATTATTTCTTATAACATTATTTACCAATTTATAATTATTTAATATATATTTTTACAAAAAATATTCATTTTAAATACTCACAATAAAATATATTAATATCTAATATTTATTAACTGCTAAATATTTGTTACATAGTAAAACTTATTTACATGTTAGTCTAATTTTTTATATATAATTATGTGTCACGACCAAAAATCTATCTATTCATGATGACACCTAACCCAACCTGCTAGGTAAGCCAAGTAACATTAACACTACTTAAATGAGAATAATAAGAGTAAATGAGTGAAATAACTGAACTTCTATACAAAATCCCAATGATTGGTATTATAAGTCAAGAGCCACTAAGACATAGATTGTAACGATCCGGTCGGTCGTTTTGATAATAACTGCTTCTCCCATGTCTAATTATGCTATTTGACTTGTCGGAGCGTTGAGTGGTGAAATCCGGAGTGATTTTGGACACATAGTCCTTAAATGTGGATTTTAGCTTTTGAAATCAAGTCGTAGCTAGAACTGTGTGAAGACGCACCCAGAATGGAATTTCGTCGACTCCGTTAGCTCCGTTAGGTGATTTCGGGGTTAGGAGCGTGTTCAGAATGTGTTTTCGGGGTCGGTTATAGATTTAGGCTTGAATTGGCGAAAGTTAGAATTTCAGCGATTTCGGCCGATAGGTGAAATTTTGACTCGGAATGGAATTCCAAAAGCGACAGCAGGTCCGTAATGTCATTTATGACCTGTGTGCAAAATTTGAGGTCATTCGGATGAGTTTTGACGTGATTCGGCATCGAATGTGGATTTTAGAAATTTCATAAGTTCTTAGGCTTGAATCTATGCATATTCGATGATTTTGATGTTATGAGATGTGTTTTTAAGGATCAACCAAGTTTGAATGAGGTATTAGGGTTGGTTGGCAGTTTTGGTTGAGGTTCCGGAGGCCTCTGGTGTGTTTCGGGTGTTCAAACGGGCATATTTTGGCCTAAGTCTTTGCTAGTTTTTGTTGGTTTTTCATCAGCAGCGCTTTGTTAATTGCGATCTCAAGAGACCCTCCGCGATCGCATAAGGTAAGCGTCGGAGGTCTGCGATATGTTCTCTGTGATCGCAATAAGAGGTCCGTGATCGCAGTGTGTTGGAAACTTGGTCTTCGCGATCGCATGTCCTGGATCGCGATCGCATTGAGTATCCTAGGTCTGAGGTTGATTCGGTGTTTGTTCTACGCGGTTGCGTGGCCCCAACCGCGATCGCATAGTTGTGAGGTCAGAAGGTCCGCGATGGCAGACCTTTAATTGCGATCGCGATGAAGGAAGTTTAGGCGCGTGGTAGAATGCTCTTTGCGATCGCGACTATGTGTCCGCGATCGCATAGAAGAAATACCTAGGCAGAATATTAAAACCCCAATTCGAGGGTTTAAGCCTATTTTCATCATTTTTGAATTTGAGAGCTCGGGAGGGGCGATTTGTTAAGACTTTTACACCTGGGTAACTTGGGTAAGTGGTTTCTATCCATCTTAGAACAATTTTCAAGATTCCAATCTTACATCCAACCTTTGATTTTGAAACTTTTGGGTAGAAAATGGGGAAAATGGAATGAACTTCATAGACCGAATTATAGAGTGTTGATTGGGTGTTTGATCTCCGATTTGAGAGATTCTGATATGGTTATACTCGTGAGTGAATGAGTGTCCGAAAAATATCATTTTTACCGGATTCCGAGACGTGGGCCCGGGAGAGTTTTTGGGCGAATTTCCTAATTTCGCGTATTAGCTTCGAGCTTATTAGTTATTTTGATTCCTTGAAGTGATATTTACATTATGTAATCGACTTGAATAGATTTGGGCCACCCGGAGTCGGATACTCGTGGCAAGAGCGTGGTATTGAGTTGATTAGCGCAGTCAAGGTAAGTGGCTTGCTTAACTCAGTGTTGGGGACTTCCCCTTAGGCATTTTTATACTAATTTTGTTATGTGGATGCCGTGTACGTGAGGTGACGAGTGCGTACACGGGTCATTGCTGCTAAAATTCCAATTTTCCTTCCATGACATAACACATTTTCATTCCTACACAGTTTTCTTGTCATAACTGAGTAGTTAGCTTAGGAAGAATTATGCCTACCTGTCCTTACTTGAATTCTTCTTATTTTCTACTATTTGCACCATGCTTAAGTAGTTTCACCTTATTCTTGATTGTTACTTTCTTGAATTGTTTAATTAGCTGCACCCGACATACTTCTGCATTGCATATTTAAATTGGGACTACAGAGTGAGATCCGGGAGCTTTCCCCCTGTACTGCATAGCATATTTAAATTGGGACTACGGGCTGAGATCCAGGAGCTTTCCCCCTGTTCTGCATAACATATTTAAATTGGGACTACGGACTGAGATCCGGGAGCTTTTTCCCTGTACTGCATTGCATATTTACTGTTGAGATATATGTTGTGCTGAGCCAAGGGCTCTCTTTTAATATTCCTTTCAGCGTACCTTTACTAGTGTTATGCTTTGAGTCTATTATGTGTCTTTGCTTAGATTTTGACTGTGTTATTTTGAAACATCCAGTAGAGCCTTAACCTGAACTCGTCACTCCTTGACTGGGGTTAGGCTTGGCACTTACTGGGTACCGATTGTGGAGTACTCACGCCCTTTCTTGCGCATGTTTTTCCCATGTACAGATCCAGGTACCAGCACACAGTGTGATGACCCAAAAGGTCATCCTGTGTATATTTGGATAAACTTGTGTTTTGAGGCCCCAAAAGCCTCCGTTAATCTCACCTCGATATGCGTGTACAACCCGGGCATGTTGTCGGGAAGCTTTTATGTGAAAACTTGATGAAAATGGAATTTTATAATAATTAATGGAATAAAGTTGACTTTGGTCAATACTTTTGGTAAACGGTCCCGGACCCGTGATTTGACAGCCCCAGAGGGTCCGTAGGAAAATATGGGACTTGGACGTATGCCCGGAATCGAATTCCGAGGTCCCAATCCCGAGAAATGAATTTTTAAAGGAAATATTTTCTGAAAATAATAAAGATTTTTGAAAATGATAATTGATGTGAAAACTGTGTTACCGGGCCCGTACTATGGTTCCGGAGCCCGGAACAGGTTTTTAGATATGTTATATGACTTATCTGTGAAATTTGGTGTAAAACGGACTTGAAATGACGTGTTTCGGATCAAAATTGAAATAATTAAGCCTTATAAAATTTTAAGAATATTCTATGAGTTTTGGGGTTTAATCCATTGATTTTGATGATATTTTGGTGAATTAAAAGCTTGAATAAGTTCGTAGGATGTTTTTGGAGTCGTGTGTGTTTTTGGTTTTGAGAACCGAGGGCTCGGGTGAGTTTCGGGTAGCTAACGAGGTGTGAAAAGTTGGAAAAATCTGGTGTTTCTTGAGCTTTCTGGTTAGTTTCCTCTATGCGATCGCATAAGCTATGTCGCGATCGCATAGTGTAATTGAGAGGGGAGGGGGGGTTCTGTGACTTTATGCGATCGCATAGAGTGTAGGTGATCTGGGTGTGGGCTGGGTAATTGCTCTCTGCGATCACATATTCCCTTCCGCGATTGCAGAGCTCAAGCCAGTTCTCTTCCGCGATCGCAACCCCCATCCTGCGATCGCATAGGGTCAGCCAAGTTCTCTTCTGCGATCGCAACTCCCTTTCTGCGATCGCAGAGTGTATTTTTGCCCAGTTATTAAAATACCCCAAAAATAGAATACCATACGGGATTTTCATAATTTTCACTTCCTTCTTCTTCTTCAAGCCCCATTGAAGACCTCCAAGCCATTTTCTCCTCCATAACCATTTGGGTAAGTGTTCCTAACACCAATTTCTTCCATTTTCCTTCCCTAATCACTAGAATCTAGGCCTAAAATCCTAAAATCAAAGTAAAAATTAGGGGTTTTGGGTATAGTTAGGTTTTTGGGAATTTTGGGTAATTCAACCCCAATTTGGGGTCGAATTTAAAAACAAATTATATATTCTATCTCGTGGGGGTATGGGGGTATGGGTGATCGGATTTTGGTCCGAGCCTCGTGTTTGGACCAAGCGAGCCCGGGGTCGAAGTTTGGTATTTTTGGAAGAATACTTGGAAATGGGTTATTAGGCATTGGAATTGATTTATTGAGTCATTATTGATATTATTGAGTTAATTATGTTTAGATATTATCGTTTCGAAGTTGGATTCTAAAGGAAAGGCGGTGTTAGAGGGTTGATTGCTATATTTTGGACCCGAGGTAAGTGTCTTGCCTAACTTTAGTGAGGGAATAGGTATTGTATGCTATGTGCTAAGTGTTTATCATGTCCAATGCATATGTGAAGTGACGAGTACCTATGCATTGTGTGTCAAGCATGCCCGTGAGTCTATTTTTGATGAAAATCTTATTATTACTTCCATGTTCGTCATAATATGAATTTGTCTCTACTTGGGAGTTGTTTGTTGTTGGAAGAATTGGTCGATGAACTCATGATGTATTGGTTCGCTTGAGAACCCATTTGTTAAGTATATATATATATTGAAGAGATTGGTTATAACTGAGACCCTTGCCGGGCAATTGTTGTGATATTGATTGATGATTTCCCCTTGCTGGGTGATTTTGAACTATATTTCCACCATGCTGCATTCATTACCATTGATATTTTTCATTGTTTTGGTGAGGAAGAGTGTAAAGCACGAAGGGTGATGCCGTGCCATGATATACATTGATTACACCATACATTGCATAGTGAGGAAGAGTGTAAAGCACGAAGGGTGATGCCGTGCCATGATTTACATTGATTATAAGCACGAAGGTTAATGTCGTGCCATGAATTACATTGATTATAAGCACGAAGTTTAATGTCGTGCCATGATTTACATCGATTACATCATAACTTGAATAGTGAGGAAGAGAGTAAAAGCACGAAGGGTGATGTCGTGCCATGATTTACATTGATTACATTGACATACATAATACATCGCATAGTGAGGAAGAGAGTAAAAGCACGAAGGGTGATGTCGTGCCATGTTTCATGATTATTTCATATCATACATCGCATAGTGAGGAAGAGAGTAAAAGCACGAAGGGTGATGCCGTGCCATGTTTCATGATTATTTCATATCGTACATCGCATTGTGAGGAAGAGAGTAAAGCACGAAGGGTGATGCCATCCCATTATTTACGTTTCTCGCATTTACACTGGTTTCCTTATCATTCATTTGTTAAATTTCCGTTTCTTGTCTGCTCTTCATGCTCATTTAACTGCTCTATCCCATCTATTCCCCTTTAACTGCTCCAGTATCCCTATACTTGTCTGTTTATCTCTTGCCTTGTTTTTCCATGCTTTGGGTTGTAGAATAGGGTAGGTTATCGTTGTTGCTAAGTCTAGCCTCGTCACTACTTCGGCTGAGGTTAGGCTCAGCACTTACTCAGTACATGGGGTCGGTTGTACTGATACTACACTGCACTTCTTAATATTGTGCAGATCCCGCACCCGCACCCCGTGGATAGCGTTGGGGGAGTCACCTTCAGTCCACCCAGAGCTTCAAGAGTATACCCGTCGGCGTTCATGGGCCTTGGTGTCTCTTCTACCCTTGGATCTCTTATTGTTTTACATTTTCCGCTAGTTTCAAAGACAGTGATGTATTTTCCTTTCAGACTTGTATTTAGCACTCCATAGAGAGTTCGTAAGTTGTGACATCCCGGTTTTCGGGCTTATGCGATGTTCTGTATTTACTATTTCACTTAGTATTTTGAATTATTATTCCATTTCCGCTGTTAAAAACTGTAAGGTGTTCTGTTATTTCTGTTAAGATGGTGTCTCAATGTTAGATTAACTGTACACATTGGCTTGTCTAGCGGGTTCAACATTAGACGCCGTCATAGCCCGAAGGTGGGATTTCGGGTCGTGACACACAGCACTGTGGCTAGGAGTATCTTAGTAGATGCTAGGAGACCGCGAGGTAATTCTGCCGCGTCCGCAGAATCTCATGAGTCCCATTCTACTCCAGTATAGATATAGGAGATATATAGATACATTTTCCTTATTCCTTTGTATAGAGCTACAGTAGTAAAGAGCTTGTGATTTTGTGACGTTCCAGGTTTTGGGAAAGTAAGAGTTGCAAATGTCGAGCGGCTAAGTTATATATTTCCTTCTCCTTTCTATTTTATTATTATGTTGTCTTATTTTCCGTATGTTTTAGGCTTACCTAGTCTTAGAGACTAGGTGCCGTCACGAGACCGTTTCGGAGGGAAATTCAGGTCGTGACATAGATTTACAAGCTGATATGAAGGTATTTACAACATTTTTTCAAAATGTACATAAATAGAATTCAAATAAAAAAACTACCAAGAACAAGTGGTAGCTAAATTCGGAAGGCAAGTACATCTTCAATATCAGCTCCTTCCATACACAAGAGCATCAACTCCAAAATCTGCACGCAAGGTGCAGAAGTATAGTATGAGTAAAACCGAATATCAGGTTTAAATACCCTATGTAAATCCGTAGATTAACCTATATGTAACCTCAAACATGGCTCAAATAGCTCACAACGGGGTACAAGTATGAGAAACATCACTACATGAAGCTTAGAAATCAATTCAAAGCATATCATAGCCTAAGAAATACCCTGAGTGTGATTAAATACCCAGCGCGTGCACATGGGCTCAACCCCGCACATGTGCGCCACCCATAGCACGCAACTATCACAAATAATCCAGACTACTAGTGCATCAACCAAGTTTAAGTAAGATACTTACCTCAAGCAAGCCAAATAAAAAATCAAGCAAGCCAAACAATAATCTAGAAATGTCATCCCGCGTAAATCAACCTACGAACGGCTTGAAACTAGTCAAAAGTAACTCAAAAACATAAAATAATGCCTTAGGAAACAAATCAAGTGATAAACAACGAATCATTAAGTAAAAACTCAAAGTCAACCCCGAACCGTACCTCGGAACCCGACAAAACTTACAAATTTCGATAACTCATTCGAATATAGTTTCATCCAATTCCGACTCTGAATCAATGTTCAAAACACAATTATTCTCTTTAGAAAATTTTTTGATAAAAACTCATAGTTCTCTTATCAAAATATGTATTAATTCACAAATGAACTAGTGTAATCATTTTAAAATATGATGTTGAGATTAGATACTGACCCCATGAAACGACGAGAAGAACGCCGCAAAAATCAGCTCAATCGGAGCTCTAGAACTCAAGATATGCTCAAATTATCAAATGATCGCAGTCTGATTTTCTTATACAAGGGATTTCTGTTTTTGCTCGCAAAAAGCCGCACCTGTGGGTTTTCAGTTGTCAATTCCGCTTTTGCGGATAACTTTTCGCACATGCGAAGCACCAGCAACAACCAACTTATCCGACACGAAAATGGGTATAACTCCCTCATACGATGGTCAAATATGACGATTCTTTTTGGTATGGCTCCGTAATTACGATACAGATCTATTCTTCAATCAAAACAGAATTTGGAGCTCATTTGCTTAGTGTTGTACCATTTATTCTTGAAGAAACGACGTCAAAACATAAAAAACGAGTGCAACACACCCCAAACATATCGGAAACTCACCTGAGCCCCTCGGGACCCCTTTTGAACAAACCAATAAGTCCCAAAATATAATATGGACCTACTGGAGGCCTCAAATCTCACATAACAACATCAGAACCATGATCGCACCTCAAATCAAACTTAATGAACTTTCAACTTTAAAAACTCGTGTCACGCCATATCAAATCAACTCGGAATGACCTCAAAGTTTGCACACAAGTTCCAAATGACATAACGAACTTATTCTAACTCCCGAACCACAATCTGAACCCCATAACATCGAAATCAACTCCTGGTCAAACCTATGATATTTTCAAACCTTCAAATTGCCAACTTTCGCCAATTAGCGCAAAATCTTCTAGAAACATCCAATGCAAATCCAGGCATATGCCCAAGTCCAAAATCACCATTCGGACCTAACAGTACCATCTAAACTCTATTCTGATGTCAAATACACAAAAGTCAAACTTGGTCAACCCTTCCAACTTAAAGCTTCATGTTTATGAGTCATTCTCCCTAATCAATTTCGAACAACTCAATGACCAAAAACCAACCATACACGCAAGTCGTGATATATCATTTGAAGCTACTCATGACCTCAAACCACCGAACGGTATACCAATGTTTAAAACGACCGATCGGACCATTACACTATGTAATTATACTTGTCCAATCAAACATGAGGAAAATTATACTGTAATTACGTTCTGATAAAATGAGTCATTGCAATTACTATATTGTGTATATAATTATTACACTCCCAAATAATTATACATGAATTTTCAAACATACCCTAAACAAATTCATAACTTAAACAGTGACATTAAAGGATTTAAGATCCTATTGTGCAAATCCCTCTAGAGTGACTGGCCGATTCCGTCCAAACATATTGTGAAAAAGCAGGAAATATGTTAACTTTTTAAAGGATTCCGGGTATTTTGCTGTAGGGTACACCAAAAAGGGTATGGTTTAGGGGTGGGTGTTCGGGCGTTCAGATTGAATATAAAATTATGGTTTGAATTTATGATTTTCGGATTAAAGAAATTATAATCCAAAATCAATCCAAATAATTTTGGATTGGATTGGATTATTTAAGTTCGGTTTCGGATTAATCGGATTGGATTTTTTGGTTTTTCATTTTTTACTTTTAAGCCTATAAGTCGAGCTTATAGAAAACCCTCGACATAAAAATAATCATTTAAAAAAAGTATTAAAAAAATGATAATCAAAAGATGCTTTAGTTTTTGATATCTAGTAGATTATATAATGCCTCTTTAAGAAAAAAAGTCTCAAATATGCAATAGATCACACTGATTCAAATCATACTATTATAAATAAAAAGATTAATTGGAAAATGCGACCTCAAAATTCAATCTTTAGTCTGGTATGACTGTATGGTGAGACGTGAGAGAAAAAAAAACTCTACATTATATTTGATTCAGTAGAGAACCCCATATTGAACTTAGTGATTTGTATTGAATATACAGGCTAGTGTTTAATGAGGATGATACTATTAGAGATTTAGACTTATTAATATTAGGTATGTATATGGGTAATACCGTAATGGGATAATGTCTAACTGGTAAGGCTATATATAAGGTACAAAAATTTCAAATTTTCAGATATCCGAAATTTCAAAATCCCAAATCCAAAATTCAAAACTTTTTAAAATAAAATCCAAACTCTAATCCATAATCCAAAAATCTAAAAGATTCGAATTTCAATTCGAATTTCATGTTTGCCCAAACTACGCTCACCCTTAGTATGGCTTAAAAGGTATAGCCTCTGAAGTTTTTCCATTGCCTCCTCTTACTGGTACATTAGTTTATGTATTATTGCCGCTCAGGAATTATGAATCTGGCACAGTTTTTTATTCATATATTCTTCAAAAGTACAGAACGCCATAATGTTGGGTCTACTAATTTAGTAAAATTTACATTCGAATGATTGAATGGTAATAAGATTGTCTATGCGTGCGGTTGCTCGACAATTACGGAAGCTCACGTAAACAAAATGAAAATTGGTATTTTATTATAGTGAATGCCTATATTTTCGAGAAATTGTAAGGTTTATTACTTGGTGATTAAGTAACTTTTTTTCTATAAATAGATGAGTTATATTCCATTGTAATACATCCCAAAAGCAATAATAATTTCTCTTTCTACTTTTCTCTGCAATACCTTATTGTTTTATAACACGTTATTAGCACGAGACTCCAATCAATTGAGTATAGGTTTTGGGTTTTATAACACGTTATTAGTACGAGACTCCAATCAATTGAGTATAGATTTTGGGATACGTGCATGGTGCTCGAGGTGCATATTTTCTATGTAACTCTCTTCCCTATTGAAGGGGACCATATCTGCGTGCTGGTAAATGGGATTGTCATTTAAAACTCTTGCTGCCTCCTCCTCCAAGCCTTCCTCTTCTAGTTCCCCCTAGGATCCTCTCAGTGTCCAGTTGTCTTACGTTGTGATGTTTTGTGGTTGTTGGTTTTTTTTTTTTTGTGATGGCATGCTGGATTCCACCTTTACTGCTCCTGATGAATCTAAAGATATTATCATCCATGAATCAATTTCTCTCTTGTTAAGTACAATGCTTGTTTTCCTTTTACTTCTGTTTTCTATCATGTTGTGTACACACATGGGGCATGAGTTAGCTGTGTTAGACCTCTTTATGCTTTCTGGTTGTTTGTAGCTTTTTATGATGCCAATAGAGGGAACATAATTGATGGCTAAAGACAATTGATGGCAGGAATTAAGGGGGAAACACATAGACAGGGGGAACAATATGGGGTCCTGGTACTTTATCTGGTTAAGTTAGACTCTATACCTAGTCATCAATTTTAAAAGTTTGTCATCATCAAAAATGGGGAAATTGATGGGTTAGTGTTATGTTTTGATGATCTAACAAACTTTCTGTAAAGAACCAGATAAAGGACCTGATGCATGTCCGACATAATCATTCAGCATGAACTCAAAGAAATATGGGCAGTTTTCATATACCGTGGGCACAGCCCCCCTAAACAGATGATCCCATTGTTGGAACTCCACTATCTCTAGAACTTGCCTCATCCCTGCCATCTCAGATATGTCCAGGTCAAACATACGACTCCACAAGATTTTTTGAGTTCGCTATCTCTCCTGCCCAAGTCCACTATCATTTGGTATGGTCTTCAGTGAACCGGGTCCCCCAACAGTTTCCCTCTGTCGTTTTATTGACTGCTCAACAGACTTCCCTCTCTCACACTCAACAACCACCACTCTTCACAGATGTTGCACCTTTTTTTTTCCAGCTTCCTCGGAAGCTCCAACCACAGACTTCTTGACCTTTGTAGATCTTTCACTACGGAACTAGGTTCCTACACAACATCTTTATCAGCCTCAACCACTGGAATGTCCTTGTCAGCCATAACTTTCCCTTGTTTCATCAACCTCTTCCCCCTTTTTTTTTTTGAAGTTTTGCAATCGGGTAGAAGGTCGCTTGGAAGAAGACTCAGGAGTAAATGCTGGCTTGCGAATATAAAAACGAGCACTGAGGACCATTTCATTTTCATCATCTCCATCAAAAGGTACAGAAATAGGAGGAATAGACTCCAAGGGTTTAGTGTAGAAGATGGGTTCCTGGGTTGTTTCTGCTGAAGGAGAATCAGGTTCTCCAGCAGGTTTTTCTTTGACTATGTCATGAACCGGAGACTCAAAGAAAGAAACATAGTCCCCTCATCCCCTAAAAATGGAGTTTCTTCCCCCTGAGACTCAGGAAGGGGAAGGCTCCTGCATTCGCTGAGAAAGGGTAAGAGTGAAAGGGTTTTATGGAAGGAAGGGTAAGAAAGAGGGAGTAGAGGAACGGGTTCTGACAGACACACAGACTCTGAAAAGTCAGATGGTGTGGCTGTTGAATTAATTTTGTTATCTTTTGAGAAAAGAAAGAGAAAAACACATTACTACTAACCTGTGGTGGAGGAACCAGGTTCCTGGCCTATTTTTGTAAAATTTTCAGCTCTCCCTCGCACTTCAACGTCGTACCTTTAGCTTCTATAATCATCACGCGTGTCTACCTACAACGGTATTGATGTGAGTTAGGCTTAGTCAGAAAACATTTGTCTGACTGTACCTGAGTGTGACTCTCATAGCCAATGAAGGAGAACCAGGTCCTCAGTTAGGTTTCATTAACCCCAGTGCTATCATGTTTCTCTCAAAGTGTTCCCTGCTTAGGGCCTTGGTGAAGATGTCTGCAATTTGATCTTCAGTGCAACAAAACTTCATGCAGATATGTCCCTTTTCAACATTGTCTCTGAGGATATGATGTCTCACATCAATATGCTTGGTTCTTTTGTGCTGAACCGGGTTCTTTGCCACGTTGAGGGCACTGGTGTTGTCACACAAAAGTGGCACACAATCAATGTATACCCCAAAATCTTCCAATTGTTGTTTGATCCACAGCAGCTGAGCACATCAAGATGTAGCTGCAACATATTCTGCTTCGGCTGTTGAGAGAGCCACTGAGTTTTCCTTCCTTGTACCCCATGATATTAGGCATGATCCAAGGAAATGAGCCATTTTAGAAGTGCTTTTCCTGTCCACCAGATAACCTGCATAATCAGCGTCAGCATAACCAACAAGGTTAAAATTATCACCTGAAGAATAGTGCAGAACCAGGTCCTGTGTGCCCTTAAGATATCATAGAATTCTTTTGGCTGCCTTCAGATGAGACTCTTTAGGATTTGACTGAAATCTTGCACATAACCCCACGCTGAATACAATGTTTGGTCTTCTTGCAGTGAGGTAGAGTAAAGATCCAATGATCCCCCGATACATTGTTTGATTCACAGGTGATCCAGAATCATCCATGTCCAGCTTGGTAGAAACAACAATAGGGGTGCTAATCACCTTTGATGCCTCCATGTCAAAACTTTTCAGCAGTTCTTTGATGTATTTCTGCTGATTGATGCATGTTCCCATTATGGAATGCTTCACTTGAAGACCCAGAAAGAAGTTCAGCTCCCCCATCATACTCATTTCAAACTCACTGCCCATGAATTTGGCAAATTCCTCACATAGTGAGTCTGATGTAGCCTCAAATGTGATGGCATCCACATAAACCTGAACTATGAGCAGGTTCATCTCCCGTTTCTTCAGAAATAGTGTGTTGTCAGTCTTCTCTCGAGTAAACCCATTGTCCAAAAGAAACTTCGATAATCTCTCGTACCAAGCTTTAGGGTCCTGCTTCAATCTGTATAGAGCCTTGTCTCATTTGAATACATGTTCAGGATGCACATAACTTTCAAAGCCTGGAGGTTGCTTAACATAGACTTCTTTCTTACGAAATCCATTCAAAAAGTCACTATTCACATCCATTTGGAAACAAGGTGAATTCCATATGAGATGCAAAGGCAATAAGGATCCGGATAACTTCCATGCGTGCAATTGGAGCAAACGTCTAATGATAGTCAATCCCTTCCTCATGATTGTAACCATGAACAAAAAGCCTTGATTTGTTCCTTGTAGTATTTCCGTTTTCATCCAGCTTGTTCCTAAACACCCATCTGGTTCCTATGATGGTTCTGTCTGAGGATCTGGTTACCAGGTACCATACCTTGTTTCTCTCAAACTGATGCAGCTCCTCTTGCATAGCAGTAATCCAGTATGCATCCTTCAGAGCTTCCTTGATATTTTTGGGTTCTATTTGAGATAAAAAGGTTGAAAAGGCTAGGGAATTTCTTGTTTTTGATCGAGTTTGGACTCCAGAGTCAAAAGGGGTCATTATATTATCAAGGGGATGAGAATTTTTGTGTTTCCAGTTTGGGGCTTGGATTTGATTGGTAGAGGAACTGGGTAGGTCAGATAGGTTTTCCTGCATTCCTCGTTCAGCTACCTGTTGAGTGCCTTGCACTGCATCTCTAACTCTTTCTTTAGCTTCAGTGGTGGTAATTGGGGTACCAGGTTCCTCATGTGGCTTTGAGGAAGAGGTTTTATTGTATTCACTTACATCCCTCAGGCACAGGCATAACATATTATGTGCTCCTTGAACTTAGAGTTAGGCAGACCACGAACCAGGTCCTTCTGTATCAGTTTATTCAAGAGAGAATAGCTTACATGACCCAGTCTTCTATGCCACAGTTATGCATCATCATCAACTGCTTTTAAGAATCTCACTTCACCAGCTTTCAGCGATTCAAAGTCGGCGACATAGATATTCTTGTGTGTCTTGGCTATCAACACCACTTCACCAATTACTAGGCTAGTAACCGTACACACTTTGGACATGAATTCTACTTTATTTCCTTTATCACAGATTTGAGAAACACTCAAGAGACTATACTTCAATTCGTCTACATAATACACGTTCTCAATTGAGTGTTCAAGAGATCTTCCAACTCTTCCAACACCAAGAATGTATCCCTTCTTTCCATTGCCAAAGGATACATCTCCTCCTTGCAGGGCCTTCAGTGAGAGAAAATCCATGGTGTTCCCAGTCATATGCTTTGAGCATCCACTGTCCATGATCCATTGTAGTCTTGTTCCTCTCACTGGTCCATGCACATATGAATCAAGGGTTAGATTTAGGAACCCAAACAAGTTTGGGTCCCTTGTAGTTAGGAAAAGGGTGAATAAGAGCTTTTTTAGTCCATGCATGCAAGAATCGAATTTCCTTAGTGGGAACTGGTCCCTTTTTAGCAGTCACTTTGTTAGCAAATACTTTGTTTTTCTAAACAGATTGAACTCTGGCAGGGCAGCTTTCTTTGAAGTGCCCATTGTTTCCACAGTGGGTACAGAGCCAGTTGTCTGGAACAGTACAATACTTGTTGTGAGGGTTGTAAGGAATTTTCTCCTTGTGGAACCCAATCCCCTGCCTGTTTCCACTGCTATTAAAGTACATGGTAGTGACAGCATCTATGGACCAGGTCCATTTAAGGGATTTTTCAAGATCAATTTTTAGTTTCACCAATTCAGCTTGAAGTTGCCTATTTTTCTCAAGTTCACCACATAAACTAGTTTTCACATCATTTAATTCCTTTTCAAGCTTGATGTGTGTCTCACTAGCTACTTCCTTCCCTTTCTCAATACTCATAGGCCTATGTTCTAATTTGAGTCCTTCAATTGTTTCCTCTAGGTCTGTGATTACCACCAAAAGGTCATCTCTTTCTTGCTTAACAACATTGATTTTTTCAGCTAAAGTATTCTTTTCATTGCTTAGGTTCTCCACTGGTTCCTTAAGGTCTACCATCACTACTGTTAGGTCATCTCTCTCATTTTCTGCACTATTTGTCTTTTCAACTAGCACTCTCTTTTCTTTCTCAAGGTTACTTATGGTCTCTTTTAAGTCCACAACACAATCAACCAGATCATCTCTAGATTGTTTATCTTCTCCTAGATCTATGGTCAAGGCATCCTTATCACCAACTAAGTTGTAGTAAGCATCAATAAGAATATTTGCTAATGACATTAATTTTTTAGAAGAGTAAAACTTCAGATTTCTCTGAACATCCCTGAAATTTACCTCATCATTGTCATTTTCTTCATCATCATCAGACTGGGACATTAGAGCGAACAGTGAATCATACTCCCTGGCCTCGTTCTCTATTGCCATCATGGAATTGTTTCCTGCTTCTGGTTCCTCTTCTGATTCACTAGAGGAGTCTCCCCATGCAACAAGAGCTAGCTTCACAACATTTTCAGCTGCACTTTTTCGGCTGAATTGTTTGTCAAGAACCAGGTTCCTCTTTGTTGTTCTGTCAGAGTTGTGCTTGTAAGGATCCTGCTTCAGAAGTGGACAGTCCTTAATGAAGTGCCCTGGATTTCCACATTTGTGACACAGATCATAGTTTCTTGGATTGCTTGAACTGCTTCTTCTTGGTATACCACCGTTTCTTCGAACCATCTTTTGAAATCTCTTAGTGAGATAGGTCATGTCACTAACTTCATCACTTGAGTCATTGCCTTCAGCTTTGAGAACCAGGTTTGTCTCCCTTTTTGGTTCTATTCTCTCACTGTCTTTCTTTTTCTTCCTAGTCTTGGGCACCATGATACTAGCCTCTCCTACCTTCTTCATAGGAACATGTAGACCGTCACAAATGACATCCCATAGTTCAGAATCTTCAGCCATTATGAATTCATGCATTCTTGTTTTTCACCAACCATAGTATTGTCCGTTGAATCTCGGATGTCAGTATGTTGATTGTCCTTCTTCAAAGTTGGGTGGAGCAGCCATTAGAGATCCTTTCTAGGTGTTAAACTTTTAGAAAGAACCTGCTCTGATACCAATTGAAAGTTTATGTGAGTCCACCAACTGTAAAGAGACCTGGTCCTTTACCAGTTCCCTCAAAGATATCTATAGAGACAATAAGTAAAAGAAGCACGGGATTTTTACGTGGAAAAATCCCAACTCAAAGGGACAAAAATCACGACCTATACTGGTAGGGCTTCAACTTCACTAACTTGTAATCTCAACTATTACAAGTAATTTTGTAATGACTCTCTTACAAAGACTTCAACACACTAACTTGTAATACACTTATTACAAGACACTTTGTTACTCACTAGTTACAAAGACTTTAACACACTAACTTGTAATCCACTTATTACAAGCCACTTTGTTACACACTAGTTACAAAGACTTTAACTTATGACTACACTAGTCACAACACAAACACGAATGGTTTATGGTTTTGAGTTTCCTAAAACAAAAGCTTCTAAGAAAGCAAGATAGAAGTTACAATGAAGAATAAAACACAAGATTACAACTCAACTAAGGACACACATATATTCATAGTGGAATTGGCCCGTAGTGGAGTTCCACTACGAATATATTGTAGAGTGTCTTCTTGTTCTTGAGCCTTCAATGCAAGAGCAACTCTTCAATGCTTGAGAGAATGTTAGTAAATGCTCAATTGAATATAT
This sequence comes from Nicotiana undulata, assembly GCA_005239495.1. Lineage (NCBI taxonomy): Eukaryota > Viridiplantae > Streptophyta > Magnoliopsida > Solanales > Solanaceae > Nicotiana > Nicotiana undulata. Next base: position 46,240 of record MDKH01096175.1, read on the forward strand.
TGTTTTTCATCCAACAAGATATTATATCTCAAAGACATCCCAAGAATGATGTCCATACTTAGTTGGTACACTCTACTACCAATAGGAAGTGACTGCTACACTATTTCTGCACTGTAGCGTGTACAGTTGCAGGCATTCACTTTCTGCCACTGCTTTCCATTTGTAGAGTTGACTTGTACTTCTGTCTGGGGAATGTCAAGGGATCAGGTCCCTAAACTGTTTCTTGTGGATCCAAGAGTACACTGCCCATATGGTTTAGCAAATGGAATTTTATGATAATTAAATGAATAAAGTTGACTTTGGTCAACATTTTTGGTAAACGTACCCGGATCCGTGATGTGATAGTCCCGGAGGGTCCGTAGGAAAATATGGGACTTGGGCGTATGCCCGGAATCGAATTCCGAGGTCCCAAGCCCGAGAAATGAATTTTTAAAGAAAATTATTTTCTGAAAATAATAAAGGATTTTGAAAATGAATAATTATGTGAAATCCGTGTTACCGGGCCCGTATTATGGTTCCAGAGCCCGGAACAGGTTTATTCTATGTTATGTGACTTATCTATGAAGTTTGGTGTAATACGAACTTGGAATGACGTGTTTCGGATCAAAATTGAAAAAATTAAGCTTTATGAAGTTTTAAGAAAATTCTCAGAGTTTTGAGGTTTAATTCGATGAATTTGATGATATTTTGATGATTTAAATGCTTGAATAAGTCCACAGGATGTGTTGGGAGTCGTGTGTGTTTTTGGTTTTTAGACTCGAGGGCTCGGGTGAGTTTCGGGTAGCTAACGGGGTGTAAAAGTCATGAAAAATCTGGTGTTTAACTCATTTTTTGATGTCTGGTGTGTTATGCCATGCGAACGCAGGGAATTGGGTGCGAACGCATAGCACAAGGTGGGGGCTGGGTAGGTTAGGCATGTGAGAACGCAGCCCACTGGGTGCGAACGCAGACCTCTGGACCAAAGAATGCGATCGCAGGGAGGGGGGGTCGCGAACGCAGAGGGTTAAGTGGGTCTGGGGGATGGGGGTGCTAACGCGGAGGGTAATTGGGTCAGGTCAGTATTCTTAACATCATTCTTAACATCATTTTCTCTTACTTTCATCAACTAATCACCAGATTCTAGGCCTATAAACATGAAATCAAAGTAGAAATTAGGGGTTTTGGGTAGAGTTAGGTTTTTGGGAATTTTGAGTGATTCAACCTCAATTTGGGGTCGAATCTTAAAAAAAAATCATATATTTGAACTCGTGGGGTTATGGGTGATCGGGTTTTGGTTTGAGCCTCGTGTTTGGACCAAGCGGGTCCGGGGTCGAATTTTGGAAATTTTGGAAGAATGATAGGAATTGAATATCTATGCTATGGGATTGTGTTATTGAGTCTTTATTGATATTATTGAATTAATCATGCCTAGATATCGTTGTTTCGGAGTCGTATTATAAAGGAAAGACGGTCTTAGAGGGTTGATTGCTATACTTTGGACCGAGGTAAGTGTCTTGCCTAACTTTGGTGAGGGATTAGGTATTGTATGTTATGTGTTATGTGTTTATCATGTTCAATGTATAGGTGAGGTGACGAGTACCTATACATTGTGAGTCAAGCATGCCCGTGAGTCTATTTTTGATAAAAATTCAGTTATTTCTTCAATGTTCCTCATACTATGAAATTGCCTCTATTTGAGAAATTGATTGTGGTTGATGTACTGGTTGTAGAGATTATGAAATGTTGGTTCAATTGAGGATCCAAGAATACAGTATATATATTGAGTTGTTTGGTTATAGCTGAGACCCTTGACGTGCATTTATTGAGATATTGACTGATATTTTCCCCTTTGCCGGGTGATTTGAACTGTATTTTTCCCACTATGCTGAATTCCTTACCATACACATTGTCTTGCATTGGTGAGGAAGAGTGTAAAGCATGAAGGGTGATGCCGTGCCATGTTTTTACATTGATTACATCATGTCATGCATAGTGAGGAAGAGAGTAAAAGCACGAAGGGTGATGCCGTGCCATTGTTATCATTCAGACATGTCATTCATACCTTATCAGTTTTCAGTAAATTGTTTCTTTTCTTACTTGATGTTAATTAACTGCTCTATCTTATTGTTTTTTTCCTTTATCTTCTCCCGTCCCCCGTATATGACTGTTACTCTTCCTTGCTTTGTTATCTGTATTTTGTATTGTAGAATAGGACAGGTGAACGTTATTTGCTAAGTCTAGCCTCATCACTACTTCGGCCGAGGTTAGGCTCGGCACTTACTCAGTACATGGGGTCGGTTGTACTGATACTACACTGCACTTCTCTATGTTGTGCAGATCCCGCTTCCGGACCCCGTGGATCGCTATGAGGGAGTCACCTTCAGTCCACATCGAGCTTCAAGGTATACCACTGGAGTTCGTGAACCGTGGAGTCTCTCCTGCTATTAGTATCCTATTGTCTTATTTCACCTTTCGTTTCTAAAGAGAATATTGTATTTCCTTTCAAACTTGTATTTAGTATTTTTATAGACAGTCCGTGAGGTTGTGACACCACGGTTTTGGGATCTTGCGATGTTGTTATCTTTATCATTTCATTATGCGTTTTTTCGGAATATCAGTACATTTCTGCTGTAAAACTTTTGAAGTAGTTTTATTACTGTCAAGTTGTTTTAAAAATGTCAAGGTGTGGTGTACGTTGGCTTGTCTAGCGAGTTCAACGTTAGAAGCAGTCACGGCCTGAAAGGTGGGATTTCGGGTCGTGACAAGTTGTTATCAGAGCTCTAGGTTGCTTAGGTCTCACAACTCAAAGATGAACTTGGTAGAGTCTGAGGGATCGGTACGGAGATGTCTGTATTTATCCCCTAGAGGCTGCAAAGTTAGGATACTCCTCTTCTCTTCATACTCTGTCGTGCGTAGTATATTCTATATACTGATCGAGTTTCTATTATATTCTTTCGTAGATGGCGAGGACGCGTGCTTCCTTTGGTTCCACTCAGCAGCCCGACACTCCAGCTACAGCTCCTACAAGGGGTCGAGGTCGAGGACGAGGTCGTGCTAGAGGCCGAGGCCGGGGCAGGGCTCATCCTAGAGCAGCAGCCGTAGTGGAGGACCCTCAGGTAGAGTCTGACGAGGAGGTCCCAGTTCCGGCAGTCCCAGTTGGACCAGCGCAGGTCCCGGAGGGGTTCATTGCTACCCCAGTGCTTCAGGACACTCTAGTCCGTTTGGTAGGACTTATGGAGAGTGTGGCTCAGATCGGTCTTCTTCCTACTGCACCAGCTGGTTCTCAGGCTGGGGGAGGGACCCAGACTCTTGTTATTCATACCCCATTGCAGGTTGCCACTCAGTTTCAGACTCCAGCACCTCAGACAACTGTTGTAGCTCAGTCGGGTATTGTGGCACGGGTAGCCGAGGGTGCAGCTATGTCAGCAGATACTCTATGGAGACTGGACAGATTCACCAAGTTATTCACTGCTACTTTTACTGGTGCGCCGTCAGAAGATCCACAGGATTACTTGGACAATTGTCATGAGGTTCTTCGGAACATGGGCATAGTGGAGTCCAATGGAGTTGACTTCACTACTTTTTGACTATCTGGCGCAGCCAAGACTTGGTGGAGGGACTACTGCTTAGCCAGACCATCTGGGCCTGCATCTTTGACTTGGGCTCAGTTCACAGAGGTATTTTTGGGGAAGTTCCTTCCCATTACACAGTGAGAGGATCTTAGGAGGCAGTTTGAGCGCCTCCAGCAGGGATCTATGTCTGTTACTCAGTACGAGACCAGGTTCATCGCTCTAGCCAGGCATGAATTGATGATACTCCCCACTGATCGGGAGAGAGTTCGGAGGTTCATTGAGGGATTGGCCCAGCCTATATGACTCCAGATGGCCAGGGAGTCGAGTACTGATATTTCATTTCAGGATGCGGCCTATGTGGCCAGGAGGATTGAGATGATTTTGTAACTGGGAGGTGGTCAAGGGGCTGACAAGAGGCCCCGTCATTTTGGTAGATTCAGTGGAGCCTCATCTGGAGGCAGGGATTCTTTCATTAGGGGTCATCCACCCCGACCTTTTCAGTCAGCACTCCAGGTATCTCCCCGTGCACCGCCAGCTCATGTTAGTGCACCGCTAGCATCTATCAGTGCACAACCACTCCAGAGTTTTCAGGGAGGTTATCAGGGTCGTCAGGGCGAGTTTCTGAGTCCACAGCCGCAACAGCCGAGATCTTGTTATACTTGTGGTATGTCAGGGCACCTTGCCAGATTTGCCCTTGAGCTTTGAGTGGACCCCAGTATCAGGGTTCTCGTGCCTTGGTTTGCGCAGCAGGTGCACCCTTGCCTCCTCAGCCAGCTAGAGGTGGTGGCCGAGGTGCCAGAGGTGGTGGTCAGGTTCATAGAGGTGGAGCACAGGCCACGAGGGGTAGAGGCCAGGTTGCAGCAGGTAGACCTAGGGATGTTCAGATTGGAGGGGCTCAGCCCCAGTGTTATGATTTTCCTTCTCGTCCTGATGCTGAGGCTTCTGATGCAGTTATTACAGGTACAGTTTCAGTTTG